>CAUYRH010099406.1:0-28253 GCA_963574655.1 Perodicticus potto
TTCTTGTGCTATAGTTGGGTTATAGCCTTCATATGAAACCTATAAATTAGCTTCATAGTAGGGCTGAGTACATTGGATACTTTTTCTTCCATTCTTGAGTGATCTCAAATTTTATCATTCAGAGTTGCAAACAGGAGGCTCTCAGGTCAACTGTGATGTTTGGGTTAAATTCAGTTTGCAGACATGTTCTGTTTGGACAACATACTGTTTTTACAAATGTACCAACATTTACAAGTTAGAAGATCGCATGTTAAAAAATTACATTTCTGACTTCTGAAAAATTGAGCAATCAGGCAACTTGGGACCTATGTTCCTTCATGGCTTGGAATGGGTGTGGTTGAATAATCGCTGCTGCCTAAGGCGAGCTCTCCACGTTACCCAGTCACCACACCTGTGGTCTCCCCAACATTGAGACTGAGTGACATTACTGTCGTTATTTGGGCGACTAGTTGGTTAGTTATTTTCTCCCCTCCTCACACTCTTTTTACTTTCTCTTTAATGTCTAAGTGTTGTTGTTTTTTTGTCTTTTGTTTTGTTTTGAGGCACAGTCTCTCTCTGTTACCACTAGATAGAGTGCTGTGGTGTCATAGCTCACAGCAACCTCAAACTCCTGGGCTTAAGGGATGCTCTTGCCTCAGACTTCTGAGTAGCTGGGACTACAGATGCCCACCATAACACTCAGCTGCTTTTTCTATTTTTAGTAGAGATGGGGGTGGTCTTGCTCTTGCTCAGGCTGGTCTCGAACTCCTGAGCTCAAGTGATCCACCCATCTCGGCCTCCCAGAGTGCTAGGATTACAGGCCTGAGCCACTGTGCCCGGCTAAGTGGTTGCTTTTAGGAAGAGAAATATTTCTCTATACCCATTACTCCATCACATGAGAAAACAGCATAGTTCAAGAGGGAGAGTCCTGCTTTTGATACAAAATTTCGAAGAGAAGGTATTTGTGAAAATGAAGATTCTCCTGCCTTTCATTGCAAAGGGTACCTGTGTCTCACATCCAGATAGCTGCACGCATATGTCACCGACCTGGCCTCTATGGGGCATCACGAGCCTGAAGGCATAAAACTCACCAAAGTCGCTTGTTCCACTTGCAGATTGCCAAGCAGGATGCCTGAAGAGTGAGGAACATTTGCTCTCAGAAAATAGTTCCCAACTGTCTTTTGAAGTTCCTTGCTTTATAGCTGCTCCTGTAACCTTTTGGCAGATAGACTACAACCCTCTGAACCAGATGTTGATTCAGTAAGCATTCCCTGGTGCATACGAGGTGCCTGACATCATACTGGAGACAAAGGGCAGTGAACTTTGCAAAGCTTCTCAGGCCCAGGGAAAGAGCACCGAGCACTGGCAGAGAAAGAATGTCGATCACCTCATAACCCTGTGTGTGTGGTTTTTTTTCCACTTCAGCATCTTATTTCCATACCACATATGAAGCAGGTTTTATGACGCCACTTACAAGCGTGTTGTATACTTTCGTATTTCTCAGCCTCTCTCTGGGCCAATCTCATTTAGCCCCTTTGCAAATTAAATGCATCTCATTAAATGGAACCCATTTAGGACAATGCCCTTCAGGTGTGTGCATCTTGGTACATCTTTCACTTTGAGACAAGTGTTTGATTTATTTTTCATCTCATTACACTCTCTAAAATTATGTGCACCTCATTACACGCAATGCACTGAGATGACTTATTTCAGGTGTAGACATTACACCCAGTATTATCAGGCAAGAATATGATTTTTTTCGTTTCATTACAAGCCTTACAATTTATGTACATCTCATTACAATCAGCCATTTAAGACAATTCCCTTCAGTTATGTGTATCTCATTTTCACATTTTTTTATCTTATTATTCAGAGAACTAACTTCAGGTGTGTGTATCTTGCATCCACCTGTTATTCCTGTGAATTTCTGGCTGGTTGCTTCCACCATCATATGGCAAAATTTGTCTTATATCAGACTCATTTAAGGCCAGCTCTGCCCACCCAATGGAAGAGCGCCCAGCTCCTCTGATTTGGTCAAGACTCTGCCAATAGCTTCCCCTTACACACAGGGACCATGTAAAGCTGTGGTTCTCAACCTGAGGGTTGTGACCCACAGGAACTGTATTAAAGGGCCGCGGCATTAGGAAGGTTTAGAACCACTGATAAAGCAACTTCCTTACTGCCCATTGAAGAAGTTAGAGGAGGTGGTTGCTTACTGGCTGTTTGGTTGATCATTCATGAGACCTGTGGGTGGCAGCTCAGAGGGTTCCCAGCTTCCCTTGGAATGCAGCTGCTCCCCCTGCTGGAGAAGCTGAGATTGACAGCACTGCCCAGCTTCCAACGCCCGGCTACATCGCACGTCTAACTTTCCTTTCAACTGGATGACGGTATTACAACACGTGGGGACACATTTTGGAAGGAGGTGAAATCACTTTGCTGTCTCGTGATGGAATCTCCCCAGTCCCTCCAGGCCCAGTGGTGTCTTATCTCTCCAACCCCCTTGGCAGGGATTCTCTCTTCTTCCAGGGATGCCCCTTGGAATTGGCAAGCAGGCTTTTCAGAGTTTTGCAGTTGCCCCAGTTCCGTTGCCAGTCAACTCAATCAGAATCTCACAGGGTGGGGTCCGAGTAGAGAACACTTGTGGTAGCACCCCAGACATTCTGAACCTGACTCCCCAGAAAGAGCTACAGTTCTTGCTGAAAATGTCTGGTGCTCTCAGTACTACCCTTCGCAGTTGAATGGGCATCTTAAGAATTCAAGCCTAAATTGAAAATGAATCATTTCTCAGTCTTTTTTTTTTTTTGAGACAGAGCCTCAAGCTGTCACCCTGGATAGAGGGCTGTGGCATCACAGCTCACAGCAACCTCCAATTCCTGGGCTCAAGCGAGTCTCTTGCCTCTGCCTCCCAAGTAGCTGGGACTACAGGTGCCCTCCACAACGCCCGGCCATTTTTTGGTTGCAACCGTCGTTGTTTAGCGGGCCCAGGCTGGATTCGAACCCGCCAGCTCAGGTGTGCGTGGCTGGCGCCTTAGCCGCTGAGCCACAGGCGCCGAGCCCATTTCTCAGTCTTTTTTTTGGTTGCAGCCGTCATTATTGTTTGGCAGTCCCAGGCTGGATTCGAACCTGCCAGCTCAGGTGTACGTGGCTGGCGCCTTAGCCCGTTGAGCCACAGGTGCCGAGCCCATTTCTCAGTCTTAATAGGGTACTGTAATCTAGGTCTGACCTTGTACAGAAGTAAGGTGGCCATTTAAATGTGAATGAGGAGAGACCCTCTCTCTCTCAAAAAAAATAAAAATAAAAATTGAGTGCAGGAAGGAAGAGCAAAAGTAGGTTGGAAGAAGGATAAAGGGAGGAGCTAATCTCTGGGAAGGATGATGGCTTAGAATGGGTCCTCAGACCAGAGTGGGGGCTGTCCACAGAAAGCAGAGGACAGGCCCGGGGCCCTGGGGCATTGTTAGATCTGGAAACACATTGGTGGGAAAAAACAAAATGAGTCTGTTCAAGGAGGTGGGAGGGGAGAGGACGGAGAGGAAAGACCCGGGGCTGGAATACCCACACCAGCTCCTCCATAACTTGTTCCTTTGCTTCTGTGATTCATTTTCCTCTTCTTGGCAGGTTGGGAGTGGAAGAAGAGAATAAGGAGCAGGACACAAGGGGTAGAGAAAAGAGAGAGGAAGAGAGAAACTAGATGTGCACGTGTCTCTGGGGTTTTTCAGACAAAGCTATTATCAAAATGCCAAACAGCGCCTTCCCGGCTAATTTGCATATTCCATGCTGTGCTCTTTGAAGCAGGATGAATATGCATGAGGGCTTGGGCGGTGCGGGCTGCGGGCTAAGGTGGCTCATTGTTCTTTTAGAAGGAAGGCGTTAATAAGAACTAAAGCACCTTCCCAGTGAGCCGGGTGGCCTTGCCTTCCCTCCCGGACAGAGAGAGGACAGCGAACCTGTCTCAGACAGAAATGCTAGGGACTATTCCCTCATCCTCTCAAAGAAATAAGTAATCAGGAGCCATCAAGAATGCCGGTGTCTCTTCTCCAAGGGTAGCATTTAATTACTCTCCTCTCCACACACACTAATCACGGAGGCCGGCTTGGGGTGAGCGTCACCTTGCCCAGCTGCTGCGGAAACGAGGCTGAGGCCCCTGTTCCCTGCTTCCAACTTGCCCCATGAACTTAGGATCACAGACAAAACCCTCCCTTCAGATGTTCATTCTGTAATATCATCCTGCTCTCCCATCCGGAGGTATAGAGAAAAGGATAGAGAACGCTGGGGTATTCCATGGGGGAGGTGGTTTGTCCCACGATCATGTGCCCTAATGTTACATGAATAAAGTCTGGCCTCTGGCTCTATGATAATGTTTCCCTACCAGGACTTGACCAGACACACCCTTACTTACAGGAGCTGCTAGCCAGACCAACCTCTGACCTACCTAAGAGGGTATCCTGCAGATCCCGGCCTTCTGATAGCTGAGCCCAGACCTCCTAGATTGCACCTGAGATTCGTAGTCCAGACTGACTGGAACTGGATATCATTTGCTCCTTGAGACTCTTCCCTGATGTCACTACGACCCAGAAAGACCAAAAGAGGGGAGGAGAGCTGAGGGAAGAGAATTAGGTTCACCTGATAATCCTACTATCCATGACTTCCCCAGGTTCAGCCTCGAAGAGTCAGAACTTTAGCAACTCTGGAAATCCAGAGCACAGCTCCCCCCAGGCTCCATGCAAATACCAAACTCAGGTGATGCTGATAAAATGCAGATTCTGACTCAGAAGGACGGGGTGGGGCCTGCAGGTTTGCATTTCCAACAAGCTCCTAGGTGGAGTTCTCACTTTGAGTCTGGCAACCATCCTCCAAGGGGCCAGAACGCAGGAAGGCAAGGCAGAGCCAAGAGGGTTGGTTTCATGTTCCCTCTAAACTCTGGACGTGGACAAAGGGAAGAGGAGCCACTGTTCTCAGCCCGCCCTGCTCACCTCCTCCTGGGCTGAGTGTGTCCCTGACACTCGAGATTTATTTTTAACAGCCAGAAGCTTTGATTAGCTTGTCTCTGCTGCTTCAGACACCTGCTGGCAGGATAAATTGGGGGAAAGGAGTGGATGACCCAGATCTGACAAATCCAAGGCGGAATGAAAGGCTCTTAGGAAGTCACTGCTTCCCCTTTACGGAGACTGGTGAGAAACCCCTGTAGCTGGCAAAGTTACGCTTTCTAATGACCACACACCCCCGGTGACCCTTTGCATCTTTAGTCTTAGTGCCAATGAATTGCAAACTCAAGTCGCCCTCAGTCTGTTGACCCTGAGGGCTTGCAAGGGGTACCCAGCGTCACTGCCACCTTCCTATAGCAGCCAGGGCTTGCTCTGCGCAGAAACCCTGCTCTTCATGGAAGCCCCTCTGTGTGCAGATGCCTGAGTTAGAGCTTCCGGCACCAGGGCAGTTTCCTGGTGGGGTAAGTCCCCGTCACCCCAGGTAAGATTACTACTGTTCTGCTTCTAGGAAGGCAGAGGCCCAGGAAGGGAGAAGCAGGGCACTGATGGCTTCTATCATCACCCATCGATCCTGTGGCCTTCCGTGGAGTTGCTGATGTGGTAAAGTCCAGCTTTCCCCGTGGCCTGTTCAGCTCAAGCAAACCCTAAACTCCTAAGACTCCCTGGAAGTCTCGCAGGATAAGAGATGTCAGTGCCAGTCTGACCCGCCCCGTTCCTACACAACCTTGGGCCAAGTACTGATTCTCTCCGCTTCTCCCTGTCCTTGGAACTTCAGGTCGGTACTAGTACCTACTCACACACGGGCATATTGTGACACACGGCAACGTGTAGAGTGATACGGCCAGTGGCAGGCTCTAACAAGTGCCCGACAAAAGTATTCTCCTTCCAGAGAAGGGGTATGGGTATTGGCAGGGTTAATATTATTCAAGATAGGAGCGACAGAATTCAGGTTGTGGTGAAATCAAGCCAGCATCGGGAACACGAGAGAAGCATTTGGCTGCCGGTCAGCTACCTGCCATCAAGCCAGACACAGCACATAGGAGTCTCAGCTGCTGGACGTTTAGGGCCACAGGAAAGCCAGGGGAGGTCACTGCAAAGTCATAGGATACCTTTGCCAGAGGTTGTTGGGAACAGACAGGGAGGGGTGGCATCTCCAAACGCAGAAAACAAATCACAACCCCTCATGTTGGGAGGGTTCAGCAGAGCAGACACCCGCCCCTCTCCCCGAGCCTCAGGGTCCCTGTAGAGGGCCTGGGTGAGGCCTCCACAGGCTGACCTGGCTGTCCCAACAGGAGGCCCTGCTGCCTCCTGCCTCCTCTTTGAGATTCATTTTCTATTTGCTAATTTCATACCCTCTCCCTAGTCCAATATCCCCTCCAGCTAGTTTCTGTGGTGCAGCTCCCTTCAAGGGGGCCAAGCAGCAAAAGCTTATGAGCTTATGGACGGCCTCCCCCTTCCACCTGTAACAGAAGCAGCCCACTGCATCCCTTAACAGGGAATGCTCCGGTCCTAGTCCTGTGCTGGCTGCCACGCCGGCCCTAGGACGGCATGTGAAAGTAGACGTTCTTGTCTCTAGACAGTTTGGAACAGAGGGCCGATGGACGCCGCGCTCCAAAGCACACGAACAGTATTAATTAAATGAAGGTTTTATTTCAAAATTAGTCTCAGAGTGTAAGCTGTTTTTGAGGGCCAGAGCCAGACTACATAATGAGCAGAGAGAGCGTCTGCCTTCCCCTTCCCCCGCACAGGCAGGAAGGAGGCACCGCTACGGGCCCTGCCCCCGATCATGCATCCAATGATTACTAGCACGCGTTTGCTCGTGTTTAATCCAGGTTAAGCTATACAAGTTTAAATACACGTCGGAGGTTACGTGGTGTCATGCAGTCCCCGAGACGGAATGACTCTTTCTCAGTGACCTCCTGCAGTGAGGCTGCTCCAAGGGGCAAGGTTAGGTGGGGCAGAGCACTGAAATGACAAGAGAAAAGAGGAGGTCACCACATGGCTGTGGACAGGACCCATCAGCCCAGGACAGCCCCAGCAGAGAGTGGTCGTGCCAGCTCCTAAGCACAGAAAACTGCCCCCTTGGAACCAGGGAATAACTGCGATCATGTGTCTTCCTTCCAGAAGGAAGAGAAAATGACAGGTGGCTGTGTGTTGTAATGATTAAGCATGTGGCTGTCAGGGCCTGTCTGGATCAAATCCTGGATCTGACCATCACTGACTCCATGACCTTAGGGAGGTTACTTCACTGACATACTTGTTTCTTCATCTGGACAACAGAATGTACCCATGTCTACCCCACAGGACTGTGGAGAGGCATGTAGCAGTGCTCAGTAAACACTAATTCCTTTCATAAATTAACTGACATTTCAATGGCTCACGAGTGGTAAAGCCCAGCCCTCGGACTGACAAATTTATGTAGCCCATTTCTACAATCTTCCTTCGAGAAATGTGCTGCTCTTTTGAAATCTTAAAGAGTCACAAGTTATTTCTGATGTTTAACCTGAATTCCTTCTGCTGAAATGTAAGCTTTATCTCTCTGATTCTCGTGGACACAACATAGCTCAGGGTTTCTTAACTATAGGTTCCACAGACCTTCCGAAACTGTGCAAAGTTTACCATGCACATAGAAAAAATGGAATGGGGCTCGGCGCCTGTGGCTCAATGGGCTAAGGTGCCAGCCATGTACACCTGAACTCGCAGGTTCGAATCCAGCCCGGACCCGCCAAACAACAATGGTGGCTGCAACCAAAAAATGACCGGGTGTTGTGGCGGGTGCCTGTAGTCCCAGCTACTTGGGAGGCAGAGGCAGGAGAATCGCTTGAGCCCAGGAATTGAAGGTTGCTGTGAGCTGTGATGCCATGGCACTCTACCCAAGGTGACAGCTTGAGGCTCTGTCTCAAAAAAAAAAAAAAGAAAGAAAGAAAAAGAGAAAATGGATTGGGATAGAGTGACCCTCGATGGCTTTAGGGAAGACAAGCTGACCAGACATGTCTCTGATGGAGTCTGCAGCCACTGATAATGCCTATCAAAAACCAGAGATTAGGCGGCACCCGTAGCACAGTGGTTACTGCACTAGCCGCATACAACGAGGTTGGTGGGTTCAAACCCAGCCTGGGCCAACTGAACAACAATGACAACTACAACAAAAAAACCCAGGCGTTGTGGCAGGTGCCTGTAGTCCCAGCTACTTGGTTGGCTGAGATAAGAGAATCTCTTAAGCCCAAGAGTTTGAGGTTGCTGTGAGCTGTGACAGCAATAAAGGAGAAAGAAGAAGTTATACCATGAGGTATAGAAGTTATACCACTAGCAAAAATTCAGAATGAGGGAATTCTATGGGACAAACAACCTAGTTTCTCTAAAAATTAAATTTCAATGAATGAAAGAATGGAAAGGGGATCTTGTATATACATTAAAAGAGACCTAAAAGACAAACAATCTAACCTTCCTTGGATCCTGATTCAAACAAGTAAACTTAATTTTATACAACTCACTTCTACCGTCCTCCTTTGAGACATTTGCTGCTCTTTTTTAAATCTGAGGACTAGACTTTACCACTTGTAATCCACTCAAATGTCAAAGAATTTATAAAGGTAACTGGTGTTCACTGAGCACTTTCTATATCAACAATCCTATAATGTTTATAAGGAAATCTGAATCCTGATTGGACAGTCAATATTAAGAAATTCTCAATTTTGTACTGGTAATAATGGTATTATGGCTATGTTTTTCTAAAGAGTCATTAGGTTTGAGAAATGCATGCTGAAATATTTATGGGTGAAAAAGTGTGATGAAAGATATTTGTTTCAAAATAATGTAAGAAGGAAGAAGTTGTACAGACATTGAAATAAGACTAGCCATTAGTCAATAATTCTTAAGGCCAGATAATAAGTACATACATTCTACTTTTCTTCCTGTCTTTCTTTTTTTTATTGAGACAGAGTCTTACTTTGTCACCCTCGGTAGAGTGCTGTGGCATCGTAGCTCACGGCAACCTCAAACTCTTGGGCTCACACGATTCTCTTGCCTCAGCCTCCCAAGTAGCTGGGACTACGGGCGCCCACCACAACACCCAGCTATTTTTAGAGATGGGGTCTCGCTCTTGCTCAGGCTGGTATCAAACTGGTAAGCTCAGGCAGTCCACCTGCCTTGGCCTCCCAAGTGCTAGGATTATAGGCGTGAGGCACTGCACCCGGTCACATTTTACTTTTCTATGTGTTGTAAGTTTCCATGCTAAAAGGTTAAAAAGTTATTGGAAGTATGTAGCTAATCATGACTCAAGTTTCCTTCTAAGTACTCCGAAAGTATTAAATTATCCTTGGGCTTTGTTTCTCCTAACTATATACTAAATAGCCCAAACTCCACAGAATTTTCACAATAAGTCCTTTGTTGATTTCTGTTCCACATGTCGAATCACACTGATGACTCAGGAGTGATGAAATACTGCGAGTGCCTCATAATTGTCCCCTTGACTTCCCTGGCCCCTGCCAAGTCTGCTTTGGCTTGGATGCTCTGGGAAGGCTTCAGACTAGGGTCCACAGCTGGAGCTAGAGGCCTGGAGGACCACTTCTGCTCCAGGAGGCACAGGGCTGCTCTTACCTTTTAAAATGTAGTCCGTTAGCAAAGTAGGCACCTTCTCATTATCCTCCTTCATGGCAAAGAGAACTGGGAAAGAAAAGAGGGAGAGAGGAATAAAAATACCATCAGGGTCTGAAGCTTACTTCCAGTGCCACACAACCCACCAGCCCCAGGTAAATCAGGAATGATTCAAGGGAACCAGATAGCTACTGAGTATTGAGCAAAACTCCAAAAACCTCTGCCAAGAGTCAGCATTCAACAGAGTGATGAAGACAAAACTTCAGAGGATCCCAATGCTTGTTTCCGGTTAGTGGGCCTATGGGGCCTCTGTCTTCATTTTCCTTTACTTTTATTTTTCTTTTTGGTTCTTCTACAATTTCCCTACCATCTACTAAGTATATATCTTTAATAATCATAAAAATGAATAATTAAAGCAATTTCTTAAAAAGAAGCAGTTTTTAGATATAGCCAATCTAAATGTTATAGATGACAAGTGGTCAAGCTGGGCATGGTGACTCACACCTGTAATCCCAACACTCTAGGAGAATGAGTTTAGCTTAGGAGTTCAAGACCAGCCTGAGCAAGATCAGGACTCTGTCTCTAAAAGAAAACTAAAATTTTTTTTCTTTTTCTTTTTTTGAGACAGAGTCTCACTTTGTCACCCTCAGTAGAGTGCTGTGACATCACAGCTCACAGCAACCTCCAACTCTTCAGCTTAAGCAATTCTCTTGCCTCAGCCTCCCAAGTAGCTGAGACTACAGGCGCCCGACAGAATGCCCAGCTATTTTTTGGTTATAGTTGTCATTGTCGTTTGGCAGGCCCAGGCTGCATTCAAACCCGCCATCTCCAGTGTATGTGGCTGGCACCCTAGCCACTGAGCTATAGGCACCAAGACTAAAAATTTTTTAAAAAGAGAATAATAGTGGTCACATCACTGAAATCAATAAAATTGTCTTTAAACAGACATAATTAGAAAAATTCTAACCTCAAATTTATTAATAACAAGTGAAGTTAATTTAACAAATATTTATTTTCTATTTTATGCCCATTACAGTTTGTGGAGATGCAAAAAAATTATGAACTCTCAAGGAGCTTATGGACTTCTCATTAGAACAGTATGTGACCTATGTACAAAGCAAATACTAGGGACTCTATTAAAGCCTAAAGATCCATATACTTTCTTAAAAGATTTTTCTACAGGCTCGGCGCCTGTGGCTTAAGCAGCTAAGGCACCAGCCACATATACCTGAGCTGGTGGGTTCAAATCCAGCCCGGGCCTGTCAAACAATGACAGCTGCAACCAAAAGATTTTTCTACAAAATTGACTTCTACAAATAGATTATGAATAATAATTCTGTGCTCATGAAAGTCAGACTTGCTCACTGAAAAAAATTTTTTTATAATTACTTTTATAATTTTTGTAAATAATTTTTTTATAATTTTAATGATTTTTCTTTTTTTTATTGTTAGGGATTCATTGAGGGTACAAAGAATTAAGTTGCACTGATTACATTTCTTAGATAATGTCCTACTTACGCTTGTGTCCCACTCCCAAGAGGTGTGCCATACACCATCTTAAAGGCTTTTAAAAAAGGTTTTTAGGCTTGGCGCCTGTGGCTTAATGGGCTAAGGCGCCAGCCACGTACACCTGAGTTGGCGGGTTTGAATCCAGCACAGGCCCACCAAACAACAATGACAGCTGCAACCAAAAAATGGCCGGGTGTTTTGGCGGGCGCCTGTAGTCTCAACTACTTGGGAGGCAGAGGCAAGAGACTCGCTTGAGCCCAGGAGTTAGAGGTTGCTGTGAGCTGTGATGCCACAGCACTCTACCCAGGGTGACAGCTTGAGGCTCTGTCTCAAAAAAATAAATAAATAAATAAAATTAAAAAAAATAAAAAAGGTTTTTATAGGGTGGTGCCTGTGGCTCAAGGAGTAGGACACCAGCCCCATGTACCAGGGGTGGTGGGTTCGAACCCAGCCCCAGCCAAAAACTGGAAAAAAAAAAAGTTTTTATAACTTTTTTTTTGAGACAGAATCTCACTCTGTCACTCTGTGTAGAGTGCCATGGCATCTTAGCTCACAGCAACCTCAGACTCTTGGGCTCAAGTGAGTCTTTTGCCTCAGCCTCCCAAAATTCAGGGTATATGACACCCACCACTATACCCAGCTAGTTTTTCTATTTTTAGTAGGGACAACAGGGTCTTTCTCTTGCTCAGGCTAATCTCAAACTCCTGAGCTTGAGGGATCCACCTGCCTCGACCTCCCAGAGTGCTAGGATTACAGTCATGAGCCATCAGGACTGGCCAGGTTTTTATAAGTTTTTTAAAATACCTTTTTTTTTTTTTTTGAGACAGAGCCTCGAGCTGTCCCCCTGGGTAGAGTGCTGTGGCATCACAGCTCACAGCAACCTCCAACTCCTGGGCTCAAGCAATTCTCCTGCCTCCGCCTCCCAAGTAGCTGGGACTACAGGTGCCTGCCACAACGCCTGCCCGGCTGTTTTTTGGTTGCAGCCGTCATTGTTGTTTAGCGGGGCTGGGCTAGATTCGAACCCACCAGCTCAGGTGTATGTGACTGGCACCTTAGTGGCTTGAGCCACAGGCACTGAGCCCAATAGATTCTTTCATCAGTAAACTTTCTTAAATGAATTGTGGTACATATCTGTTCAATGTGGTCTTACATAGCTTTAGAAAAGACGGGAGAGGGGTAGATATATAAGACATATTATATATCAGTGAAGAAAGAAGGTTGCAGAACATGTATTAAATTTATAATAAATAAATGCTAATATTCACAGAAAACAAAATCTAGAAGAATAGTACATGAAACTGTTAAGTAGCTATCTCCGAGTTAGACCATAAGGGATGTTCCTTTCCATGGTATGTTTCTATGGGACCTGCCTGGCCTTTCTCAAGGAGCAAGTCTGACTTTCCTGAGCAGAGAAAACAATAAAGATCAGGGGCGCTGATAGCTAAAATCAAAGGCAACCGCAATCCTCAATCCATTTCCACACCCTTGCTCTCCATTCATTACTCTGCCTAATTCCAAGACAGGGGAATGAAACAGGGGAAAAATCAGAAGTGGGTGAGGAACAGAGCTTGAGCCAGTGGCCAGGTCCAAAAAAGGAAAGAGATTTAACCTAAAGCCTTCCAGGTGGTGGTGTTTTCTGTTTTATTTCTTCTGTATTTTTAGGCATGTATTCATTTCAACTGAACTGGATGCTGGTGGTCCTAGTTTATTCTATTTTATTTTTTCCTGTATTTTTAGACATGCATTCATTTCAACTGAGTTGGCTGGGATAACTTTGCAACTGAGCGTGGGCAGACTAAATCCCACACCAAGATTGCCGCAGAAGTACAGGAATTGCACTCAGGATAATATGTATGTACAGTGATCTCTAAAATCCAAAATTTATATGGGTTGTCCAGTTGCAGGAGCTTGTCTTTGGCCTATGTCCTTAACTCTGGGAGTAGGAGAGAGAAAAGACATTGTTCCCAAATGCATACGAAGATTTGCCACTAAAACTGAAAGCTTTTGGCTCGGCGCCTGTGGCTCAACGGGCTAAGGCACCAGCCACGTACACCTAAGCTGGCAGGTTCGAATCCAGCCCAGACCCGCCAAACAACAATTTCGGCTGCAACCAAAAAATGGCCCAGCGTTGTGGTGGGCGCCTGTAGTCCCAGCTACTTGGGAGGTGTAGGCAACAGACTCGCTTGAGCCCAGGAGTTGGAGGTTGCTATGAGCTGTGATGCCACAGCACTCTATCCAGGGTGACAGCTTGAGGCTCTGTCTCAAATAAATAAATAAATAAATAAATAAGTAGGGCTGTGCCAAAAAAAAAAAAAAAAAAAACAAAATAAAACTGAAAGCTTTCATAATCTGCAGGAGAATTGATATCCAGAGAAGATGGCAGTTATCCTTGAGAAAGAATAAAATATTGGAGTGTGATATAGCCACATGCTAGAAGAGATAGCCATAAAAAGAAGGTTAACAAAATGTTAACTGATGTGACTAAAATCATGATACGAAATTTTATAGCCAGTATAATCCCAACTACATGGAAAAGATACAAAATATTATGGCTGGAAAACACCTAAATAGTAACCACAGTGAAAAGGACAATGAATTATTTATTTTTCTTTTTTCACTTTTCCATATTTTAAAAGTATGTATGTGAAGGACATGCTCTAGCTATAATTTTTAAAATGAACTTGAAAAATATAAACTACTCCACTCAGAACAAAAACAACCCTATTTCTTAATTAAAAGGAAAAGATTACATACTGAATTCCTGAATGGGTATCTGTAATAAATTAATAGCTCTTTCTTTTTTTGAGACTATGATAGAGATACATCAACCTTTGTAACTTGTCCAAATTATTTTCCAAATACTTACCACTCTTGAAAACACAAATACCTATAAATATCAATTCATTTCTTTTTTTCTTTTTCTTTTTTTTTTTTTTTTGCAGTTTTTGGCCTGGACTGGGTTTGAACCCACCACCTCCAGCATATGGGTCCGGCGCCCTACTCAGTGAGCCACAGTCACTGCCCAATGTCAGTTCATTTCTATCTATTCCCTTTCTTCAAAAGTTTTAGTGCAAATTTATGCAAATAAAGGAGTTTAAAATGAGTTAAGAGCCAGTCATGATACTTTGAATTTAAAATTCTCAAGGGTCTATTGATGTAGGCAGGATTTTATTCGCCAGAACCTCCTTCCTGCCTTAGTTCTCCCAACTGAGGAAAACATTTGGTCACCTTTAGCATGAGAGCCCGGCAGGCATCTGTCTTCCCTGCTGAACAGACCCTCACCTTCCCTTCCACTGGGGTATCCAATAGCCCCTTGTATGCTCATTTCCCCCAAAGCAGCCTGTGGTGGGCTGTGTGGCCTCACTAGTTCTCTCTGTGCATTACTCAGCTGCCAGGGAAATGGAATCTGTCTCTTGATCCACTGGGCCTGTCACCCTATCGGAGCTTAGGATGTTTCTCTTCCTACAAGCGCTGAGCTGGCACTGATGGCAAACACCATGTGCCCTCTGGCCCTTTGGGGGTTGTACTGTTTGATATATATAAAGAGATTTTGCTTACAAAAGGCTCTTTATGACTCGCTGTCTTCTCCCATAGCACAGAATGTTTATTAATATTTGATAACAGAGCCATAGTGGGGAAGAAGAGGCAGTCCCTTCTTGGAAGGAAAACTAGATTCTATTTTTTCCAATCAACCTTACCCCACCCAACCAGCCCTCGGCTTCAAGGGACGTTAAGTGGGGACCCGGCAAGCTCAAGTTGCAGGAGGAGACAACCATGAGGTTGCAAGGCCTTGAGGGGGACATAAAAAGTCCCCTGTGCCTGCAATGCCTGCCCCAACCTCCCCCACCTCCCACCAGCTCAGTGTTTCCCAGCAGGTCTCTTCCCTTACAAGAAACAGGGGAAAGAAAAGGCAGCTCCGGGTCTCACAGCTGCGTGTTATAACTTCATACCATGCAAGAGAACATGATGCAATGATATGGAGCATATTTGGACTATAACTGTGCTTGGGACTGTCAGGCCTGAGGCACCTGTCTCGGGTCCGGTACAGGCAGGGATGGAGGAAAATAAGTTGCCGGACTGGCTGAGAACAAGAGGAACTCACTGTTTGTCAGCATCTGCAGGTCTTCCACGGAGGGAGGAGAGGATTTCTTCTCGTAAGGAATGACTGTGTTCAGATACTGCAAGACAAACAGTGTGCAGCACTTGAGATGTAAGACAGGGTTCCTCTGGGGTCGAGATACAGGGGATGTGTTGCCTGGGAACCATGCTTTTCTCTGCGACGTGTGCTCTGTCAAATTGGGCAGTCTCCATAGCACTCATGGTCATTGGCACACCACTATCTCAGAACTTTTCCCCCACCTTTGGAGACATCTCTTTTTTTGTTGTTGTTTTTTTTTTTTGAGACAGAGTCTCAGTTTGTCACCCTTGGTAGAGCACCATGGCTCATAGCAACGTCATACTCTTGGGCACAAGCAATCCTCCTGCCTTAGCCTCTCAAGTATCTGGGACTACAGGCACCCACCACAACGTCCAGCTAGTTTTTCTTCTTCTTTCTCTTCTTTTTTCTTTTTTTACTTTTAGTAGAGACTAGGCCTTGGGGTCTGACTCCACTCTTGCTCAGGCTGGTCTCGAACTCCTGAACTCAAGCAATTGTCCTGTCTTGGTCTCCCAGCGTGAGATTACAGGCTTGAGCCATCACACCCGGTTGAGTTGTCTCTTCAAAAGCAAGACTTGGCCAGTCACGGTGGTTCACACCTGTAATGCTAGCACTTTGGGAGGCTGAGGAAAGAAGTTTGCTTGAGTTCAGGGGTTTGAGACTAGCCTGGGCAACAGCAAGACCCTATCTCTACAAAAAATTTAAAACTTAAAAACAAACAAGCAGAAAAAGCAAGACTTTCCTACATGTAGCCAGGAAAAACTTAGATCCCCTAACATCTACTTATCTGTGTTCTTCCTACACTACAAACTTTTAGGTTATTTAGGAATCCTAGCAAGCTTTTTCTGCTTCAGAATGAAAGCAGAGACCACCACCCGGGGCGGGGTGTGTGTATGTGTTACATTTTCTTATCCTTTGCAGTACAGATTACGATGGAATTGTTTCTCTGTAGTCAAAATGAGAAGTGAGAGAACCTCAACCCCGCCCTGCATCTTGGATGTCAGATTTGCTCCCTCTGCTGGATGTGAGGTGCTCCTACAACAAAACCAACATCTCTGGGCCCAGTGGGATTATCAAGGACCAACTGCCTGGAAGACAGACCTTAACCAGGACAAGAGCTCTAGGCCAGAAGTTAAGAGACTTACATTTTAGTCTTGGCTCTGCCACTGACAGTGCAGCCTTGGGAAAATGTCTTATATCTCCAGGCCTTAGTTCTCACTGCTATAAAGGGCTGGGTTAAATGTTCCTAAATTCTCTCTTCCCATGCGGCAGTCCTAGAATTCCAGCACTTAGGATTCAGCTACAAATATGTTTGAAACATACACACATTCCATGTGTACTTATTCCACAATCGCAAATTTGTCTGTTCAAGATCATGCACCCTACAACAGCAGGGACCTCTCACCTTTGTACCCCAGGGCCTAATCAGAGTTTAGCACATAACAGGCACTTGATAAAAGTTTCAAATACTGTCTTCATAACTGGAAATGCAATTGGCAAATTATTGAGCCAATGGGGAGAAGCCACATCGTGGGTTGCAATCAGAGCTGGGCAGCCGAGGGGCAAGTCTCAGTGGGAACAGCTCCCTGGGGTGATCCAGGGTGGTGAGAGAGTTAATTAGACTCTAGGACGGGCTCTGTGGTGAAGTGGATGCCCTTTTAATGCATTCTGTCTTTCAAACAACTTAATTCGTACACCTACAAGCAGAGTTGAATTTGAAGTCATGTCCATGTTCTAGAATATCAGAGCTCAAAAAAAAAAGTTCATCTTTTAAAAAGACACTTTCTCTTCCTCCTTAAGAGTGTAAAAAAAAGGTCAGGCAAGGTCTGCCTTGCCCAAATGCTGAGATAATTCTAGTGAGTCACCACCCCTGGCCCTTTGTTGGGAAAGCCAAGTTGCAAGAATCTAGGCAGGAAGCTGGGCGCAAGGAGATGGCTCCTGGTACCTGCTTGTCGGTTCCCGAGGAGCCGAAGGTCTGGCGGATGCTGCTTTGCAGGATGTTGGAGATGCCTTCCATGCTGAAGCGCTGGGGAGAGACAGACACTCAAGAAGGGCAAACGCTTCCCGTTCCCTGACACCTCACCCAGGGAGTTCTGTAATCTCACTCAACTATTCATTTGTCTACTGCAGTGTCCCAGGTCACAGCCCCAGGGTTCTGCAACTAGACAGTAAATGTAAAACCCTGGCTTACAGAAATGGGCCAGAATTGAAGTCTGAGCTTTGCCAGACCCCGCTGTACCTCCTAGTCTTCCTGATTCCACCCTCCATCGTATAAACAGAAAAATAAAACAGTTCAGTAAGACTTAGATGAACAATGACACAAAGATCTTAAGTGGAAAATAAAATGTTCAGCGACCAGAAAGGGGCAGGCTTGCTCTATCTCCTCTCTACCCGCCCTTTCCCTCTCTCTCTCTCTCTCTCTCCTCCCTCTCTTTCTCCCTCTCTCTCTCCCCTCCTCCTTAATGCTGCTCTGCAGCATCCCCCACCAATAAAGACCTTTCATACAAGCAAAAAAAAAGGAAGAAAGAAAAAAGAAAGGGGCAGGCTTAAAGCAACTGTCCTGATCCTGATTTTGAAGCTTTTCTTCAAAATGCACATGTCTACACCCAGTCAGTAAGGTTTCACATAGGAAAAAGTATTCTGAGAAAGCCCTTCGGATGATTCTACTGAGTGTCCCTGATAACAACCACGGGTTTGAGGGAATCCTGTCAATAGAACAATAAGGCACGTGGTCTTTTCCGATCAGTGAAGACCCTACCTTCACCTCAGAGGGAGCAGTCAAGACTGTAATCTGTGCCTGTACCAGAGATCAGACCCAGAGTCCCGGGCCCTCCCCTGGCAGTAAATGCCATCACACCACCTTCCAAGGTCTCCCCTCCAGGGAACACATGCCATACGCAATTCTTAGTATTTATATCATGTGTCCCCTGTTAGACTGTGGGCTCTTTGGAGAAGTGAAGGAGACAGGTGCCATCTTCTCCCTCTTTCCAAACCCTCTATCTGTTACAGTGTTTTGCTCAGTAAGGATTTGGAGGGCACTGCGGGGTCGGTATGGGCATCCGACGTGGCTGGAGTTCAAGGTCAATGTACACCATCCTCCAGCTGGCTGTGCACATACCTTGAGAGGCATCTGGTTTCCCTTCTCTATTCGGCTGCTCTGCAGGCTCAGGCCTTTCTCTTTCCGCCTCTTTTTCATCAGTTCTCGCTGTTCCTTCTGCTTGTTCTGAACTTCAATGAGCACCGTGATGAAGGAGTTCTTCACTTCCTTCTCAAATTCCAGCTCGTCCCGGCGGGCCAGCTGCTGCACCAGCTCCTCTGAGAAGTCACGGATGGCGGCCTCCACCTGGTCCAGCAGCTCGGTCAGCTCCGACCCAGACATGTGCCTCAGCCCTGCAAGGGAAGAACGCCCTGCAGGTCAAACCTACATCCAGGCCTGCACCCGCCGGAGTGGCTCCTGGGGCCACCACAACTTGAGATGGGACTGCCACTTGGAGGAGACCCCCTCCAACTCCTCAGAGACTTCTCAATTAGGCCATGCCAGGAAGGAAGGGGCCCATATATCAGCTGCTGAAGAAAACAACGCTCTCAAGAAATAAAGATGCAAGAAGAGACAGCCCCAAGGAAGCCCATGGATTCTGTCTACAAAAAACATGCATGGACAGACATGTGGCTTTTTGATCCTTTGTTCTATTTTTCCAGTGTCTCCGTGATACGCCTCATGTGATGTGAGCCAAGAGCTGGGGCTAGGGGTGCACCAAGAAGAGGTTTGGACCTCTGTGCTGAAGAGCAATAGAGAGGCGGGGTTTATTCCCAAGAAATGATGAAGATATAGCTGATAGCAAAATAAGCAGACAATCTGAGACTTTCTTTACATCTCTGAGTCTGGGCAAGAGTGTACTTATTCAGAAATTCGTGAGACACTCAAAAGACTAACAGCATGGAAAAATGAAGCCTACAAGGTCGGTACAGAGCAATCTCCTCTTTCAGAGAAAAGAAAAGGGAACCTGAGATAATAAAAAGCAAATAACTTTATTTTAATTTCTTGTCTCCTATGACGTCTTCATTTAAAATAGATTTGCCTTTGGGAGGCCAAGACAAGAGGATTGCTTTAAGGCCAAGAGTCTGAGACTAGTCTTGGTAACATACACAAAAACTGTAACACCAGGGGCGGCGCCTGTAGCTCCAAGGAGTAGGGCACCAGCCCCATATACCAGAGGTGGCGGGTTCAAACCCGGCCCCGGCCAAAAACTGCAAAAAAAAAAAAAACTGTAACACCAGGCCATGGTGGCCTACATGTGGAGTCCCAGCTACTAAAGTGGATGAGGCAGGGGAATCACTTGAGCCCAGGAGATCAAGGATGCAGTGAGCTAGAGTAACACCATTACACCCTGGGCAACAGGATGAGACCCTGTCTCTAAAATCAATTGATTAATTGATTTAACAGATTTAGGGAACATCTTTTTTTTTTTGCAGTTTTTGGCCGGGGCTGGGTTTGAACCCACTACCACTGGCACATGGGGCCAGCACCTCACTCTTTTGAGCCACAGGCACCACTCGATTAGGGAACATCTTTTAAAATGTGTCCTCATTTTGGAATACTGCTCAGCCATAAAAAGATGGGGACTTTACACCTTTTGCATTAACCTCGATAGAGTTAAAACACATTCTTCTTAGTAAAGTATCACAAGAATGGAGAAGCAATATTCCATGTACTAAATACTAATATGACGCCAGCAGGCAAACTAATAATACGTACCCACATGAGAGAAAAACCCAATTCAATTCAAGTTGGGGGAAGGGGGAGAAGGGAAGAGGAAGGAGAGAGGAGAGAGGGGGATGGGTGTGTTCCTCCGTAATGGGCACAATGTAAGGATACCTGGCACATTTCCTAGGTGAGGGGCACAACTACAACAGGGACCTTACCTAATAAATGCAAGCAATGTAACTTCATCATTTATATGATTATATATCAATCCGAAATTTTAGAAAAAACAAAACGTGTCCTCATCTAGAAGCGTCTTTTATTTCTACCTCCGAACCCATTTTCCTTTTCCTTTTTATTTCTGCTCAGCCTAGGCATTTGCTGACGTGGGTATTTTTGACGTCTCCCTATTTTGCTCTTTGGAGCTGTCCTTCTGTTTTGTTGCCATTTCGCTCTGCACTTCAGCTGTTTTTCCAAGTCTTCTGCTGAATGCTTCTATGTTTGGGATCTTTGTGTGGCTGAGAAAGGCGGGGTCAGGGCAGCTGGGAATGCAGTGACACAGCCAACCCCACCCCACCAGCCCGTAGAGACCTTTCTGCGGCCCTTCGTCCTGCCTCTGCCCTTCCGGGCTGTGGAGTCTGACTCGCAGGCTGCAGTTCTTCAGGTCATGCCTCTGTTTTTACCATTTGTATCCTGCCCAACCCAACTTCCCTCTCTGTTGTCCCCAAGCCCGGTTCCCCCCACTCGGCTGTGCGCCCAGGCAGTCCTGTAGCGTGGACACTATCCCCCCTACAGGTGGATCAATCTTGCCTTTGCTTTGTTACGTTTTTTACATATAATGCTTCATCCAGGCCTTTCTTTGCATGATCATAATTACTATAACACCTGTGTCTGAGCCAGGCTCATGTCTGTAATTCTAGCACTCTGGGAGGCGGATGGAGGATCCCTTAAGCTCAAGAGTTCAAGACTAGCCTGAGCAAGAGTAACACCCGGTCTCTAATAAAAATAGGAAAATTAGCCAGGCATTGTGGTGGATACCTGTAGTCCCAGCTACTCGGGCGGCTGAGGCAGAAGGATGGCTTAAGCCCAGGAGTTTGAGGTTGCTATCAGTTAGGTTGACTTCATGGCATTTACGCCTAGGTAATAGAGTGAGACCCTGTCTCACAAAAACAAAAAACCTGTGTCCGAGAGTTAATATGATACGCAGATTAAGAGAGTGGACTCTAGTGTGAACAAACTGGTTTCAAAAGTTATTTCTGGCCCTTTTGACTTGTGAGTGGTATAAGGGCAAAAACAAATTTAAAATGAGAGGCTTGATTCTCTCCTTTTACGATAAAGGGAGAGCCTCCCTTCCTTTCGTTTCAGAACTTCTTTGTCTTTTTCAAATGTTTTAAAGATTTAGGTTAAATCTTTGGTTTGAGACTTGGCACCTATAGCTCAGTGGCAAGCCACATACACCGGAGCTGGCAGGTTCGAATCCAGCCAGGGCCTGCCAAACAACAAAAAAAGTCAGACTACAACCAAAAAAAGAAAAAAATAGTTGGGCATTGTCGCGGTCACCTGTAGTCCCAGCTACTTGGAAGGCTGAGGCAAGAGAATCACTTGAGCCCAAGAGTTTGAGGTTGCTGTGAGCTGTGACACCACAGCACTCTACCTAGGGTAACAGCTTGAGATTCTGTCTCAAAAAAAAAAAAGAAGAAAGAAATCTTTGGTTTGAATTTATGCTAAATCTGTGTTAAATCTTTTTTAAAGGCTAAGTAATCCTCTTGCCATTCTCACTATTTAAGAAGGTTTCTTCAAAGGCCTAGAGGTCACTGCTTTGAAACATAATCATCAAAGAAGATAACATCCAATCTCTCATTGTGCTGGGAACAGAGGGCCCTAATGCTACCTGACTCCAAATTGCAAAATCTACTTAATATAATGGGTTCCATCCACTTAGCTATATGCAAGAGTGAGATGCCTTCCTTTGCAATCCCTCCAGAGGGTTGCCTATGGTGTGTTTAATGCTTGATCACTCTGGTCTAATGCTTATTCTATAATAAAATTGTTTTGTTTCTCTTCTGAAAAGGGAGGAGATTTTTTTGTTTCTAATGATATTTTACGAACAGTGCCTTGGACAAGTCACTTAACCTCTCAAAGGACTCAGTTAGCTTAATCCTAATGGGGTTTGTGTGAGGATGAAACAAGTTTATATACAGAAAATCTGAGAATGAGCTCTGACTCATACACAGCACTCCAAAAACAACAGCTATCATTATTACCTTTTGTATCTTTTTTCCTACATTGATTTTATGGTAGCATCTTTATTTTATTTTATTTTATTGAGACAGAGTCCCACTCTATTGCCCTGGTAAAGTGCTGTGGCATTGTCATCATAGCTCACAGCAACCTTAAACTCCTGGGCTCAAGCAATCCACCTGTCTTAGCCTCCCAGAGTGCTAGGATTACAGGCCTGAGACACTGTGCTCAGCCCCATTTGTTGCTTTTAGATAGCGGTTCAAATTTCTTCTACTTCTTCTTCTTCTACTCTGCTCTAGTCTTTTTTTTTTTTTAATTAGCTAGGCATGGTAGCCTGTAGTCCTAGCTATTTGGAAGGCTAAGGTGGGTGGATGGCTTAAGGTAGGAGGTTATTTTTGTTTTTGAGTTAGAGTCTCACTCTGTCACCTAGGCTAGAGTGAAGTGGCATCACCATAACTCAGTGCAACCTCAAACTCCTGGCTGGTCTTGAACTCCTGGCCCTAAGCAATCTTCCCTCATCAGCCTCCCAAAATGCTAGGATAACAGGCATGAGCCACTTTGCCTGGCTTCTGGTTTAGTTTTATTCTTTGGTTAGTTTTACCATTTAAAATTTGTTTGACTGCCTTATTTTTTTTTTTTAATAGAAAATGCTGGCTTGGCGCCTGTGGCTCAACGGGCTAAGGCGCCAGCCACATACACCTGAGCTGGCGGGTTCGAATCCAGCCCGGGCCAGCCAAACAACAACAACACCTGCAAACAAAAAATGGCCGGGCATTGTGGCGGGCGCCTGTAGTCCCAGCTACTTGGGAGGCAGAGGCAAGAGACTCACTTGAGCCCACGAATTGGAGGTTGCTGTGAGCTGCGATACCACAGCACTCTGTCCAGGGTGACAGCTTGAGGCTCTGTCTCAAAAAAAAAAAAAAAGAAAAAGAAAAAAGAAAGAAAGAAAATGCTTGCTTTTCTCCTGATGCTAAGTCAGAAAGATTTTATCAACCCCCTAGATTTGTAAACCTCTGCTGGGGGCAGTGACCAAAGCACAGCACATGGCTCAGCACCTGGTGCAGAGTAGGTCCACTCTCAGTAAGTCCAGCCCAGCCCTCAGGGCCCCCACCTTCATAGGACCAGTTGTTGTTGAAGGTCTGTGTCAAGGCCTGCATCTCCTGCAGGAGGACTGAGTCTGCCTGGGAGGAGGTCTCTCCACCATCCTCTTCTTCCAGAACCTCCTCTTCTTCCTCAGGGTCCGGAGAGTTCTGCATCATTTCCTCAATTTCCTCAATTACCTGAAGAAGGAACAGGAGACAGTGCTACCTCTGTTCTCTGCTAGAAGGGTACTCTGGCTTACATTTTAACTAGTTAAGAAAGTTTCTAATGAAACAGGTTTATATAAATAAAGTCTGAGAATAAGATCTGACACATAGAACGAACTCTAAAAACATGAGCTATCATTATTACCTTTTTGTGTCCTTTTTTTTTTTTATTGTTGGGAATCCATTGAGGGTACAAAGAAACAGGTTACACTGGTAAAATTCCTAAAGCAATATTATTTCTTAATAAATATTGAATAAAAAAAATAGATCTGACCAAAGGCTTGCATGTACTCTTCCCTTAACACAGAGCACTCTTTAATGTAAAACCTCTTCCAAGAGCTCCATTGAGATAAATGATTTATTGGAAATAAACTACTCTTTCAGGAAACAAAGCAGAACTGCCTGGAAGGGAACCATTACTTCAATTTGCTGAGTACTTTATTTCTAAGTGGGAAAATACTTTATCTGCCCAACTTTAACATGAACCCCAGGCCCATAAATTGTCACGATACATATGATTGGAAAAAATGAAGCGTTGCTCCAGAATCCATCTAGATAGCAATAAGTGAAAATAAAAATAAAGATAAAACAACAAAAAAGATAGATGTGGCCTGGGAGCAGAAAATAGATAAGAACTCCAGCTCTAATCTAGACCGTTGGTAGGGACCAGCTCCCAGGAGTGGAAGGTAGAACTGGCTATCCGCTACAAGGAACAAAAGTGACTTACCTTGTGCATTAATGGTTTATGAATACAGAAAATAGAATAAGCAAAGAGTGCTTCTGAAAGGGAATCTATCAATGAGCTTGGTCGCAACAGTGCACTTAAACACTTGTCTGTTCTCCATGCTGATGGACTCAACCTCTAAGGCTACTCGGTCTCTGAGATGGGTTTCTTCATGTTAGACTGGCCCAAAATAATGGGGCTTAGGGTTTCCTCCTTTAGAATAATTCTTATTGTTATTCCTAAACCTTCTCATCTCTACTCACAAATTTAGGGGATACCTACTCTTTGACTACTGAAAGGTATTTCATAGAATGCAGGAATATAGCCTCTAAACCCCTTTATAATTTTTTTTTTTTCAGAGCCTCAAGCTTTTGCTCTGGGTAGAGCGCTGTGGCATCACAGCTCACAGCAACCTCCAACTCCTAGGCTCAAGCAAATCTCCTGCCTCCACCTCCCAAGTAGCTGGGACTACAGGCACCAGCCACAATGCCCGGCTATTTTTTCGTTGCAGCCGTCATTGTTGTTTGGCAGGCCCAGGCTAGATTCGAACCCGCCAGGTCAGGTGTGTGTGGCTGACACCTTAGATGCTTGAGCCACAGGCGCCAAGCCACTTTTTTTTTTTTTTTTTTTTATCACAGATAGGAAAAAAGCACCTCTGCTAAATAGCACATTTTGGCACTATACGTTTCCAGTGGAAGTTTTTCAGAATGACTTTATGGAAACCTACATAGCATCTAGCTCAAAATAGGCACTCATGTATATTTCTTGACTAAACAGTTGAATAAGGAACCCAGACACTCAACATCATCCTTCTTAAGTAATATATTAAATTAAAACTAATAGGTAATGAACTCAAATGTGCAGCAATCTTTTTTCACAAACAATGACAGCAGTGTCTTTAATACTCCTTTTGGAAAAGTCAAAAGTTCCATTAAATTTTCCATAAAATGTGATAAAACATCTAGCACACAAAACCCTCATCTATCACTTCTCTTTTGGAAAAACATATGTTTAAGACCCTTGTTTATGGCGGCGCCTGTGGCTCAGCGAGTAGGGCACCAGCCCCGTATACCGAAGGTGGCGGGTTCAAACCCGGCCTCGGCTGAACTGCAAAACAAAAAAATAGCCGGGCATTGTGGTGGGCACCTGTAGTCCCAACTACTCAGGAGGCTGAGGCAAGAGAATTGCCTAAGCCCAGGAGTTGGAGGTTGCTGTGAGCTGTGTAACGCTACAGCACTCTACCAAGGGCAATAAAGTAAGACTATCTCTACCAAAAACAAAAAACAAAAAAAAGACCCTTGTTTATATGTCTTGACTCTGAGCACAATGATTGCAATACGAGGCTTAGTAAGAATCGTGGTCACTCATCTCTGGCTCATCAGAGACTAACTCCAGCCATCCTTCTATTCATGCTCACTGCAGGTAGTAAACTGAGGCTAAAGAGGAATGAATTCCTTATCAAAGGCACTCTGCGTCATCAACACAGCTTTCCCCAAGACCACACACCTTTCTTCCACCTTAAATGGATGTGGCAATGATGTTCTCTTAGGCTTTTTCTCTACCAAAAGAACAGAGGGACCCAAGAACTTAGATATTCCTACCTGATCTGCTGTGAGTAGAGGCTCCTCATTGATACCTGAATCATTTTCACTCTTCTCATTGAACTCTTCCTCTTCTTTCTCATGGATCTGTGGGGAGGAGGGCAGATGGAATTCTGATTACCATCAGAGAACTAGGATTCCCTCTGGCCTCTAGAATGGATGATACTGACCAAGAGACCACTGCAGTCAACCACTATCTAAGAAGGAAGTTGAAGGGGTGTCCAGAGTTGCATCTGATTCCAAATGTGCCAAATGTCACATAGCATGCACCGCTGAGTCTAATACTGTCAGAAAAGGACAACAGGGGCGGAGTGACTAGCACAATTCTGAGTCAAAGGGAACAAACTCTGTTCTTTAACTCCCAGACAAGCCACCTTCAGATGCACAAGGAACCTTCTCAACTGCAACCAGGCCTGTGGCAAAGGCATGCTTATTTTATTAAGGAGCTTCAACCTGGGGATTTGTTTTCAGATTTTATCTGATTAGGCATTTTATTTTATTTTTTGAGACAGAGCCTCAAGCTGTCACCCTGGATAGAGTGCTGTGGCATCACAGCTCACAGCAACCTCCAATTCCTGGACTCAAGCAAGTCTCCTGTCTGCCTCCCAAGTAGCTGGGACTACAGAAGCCCGCCACAACACCCCGCCATTTATTGGTTGCAGCCATCATGATTGTTTGGCGGGCCCGGGCTGGATTCGAACCCGCCAGCTCAGGTGTACGTGGCTGGCGCCTTAGCCCGTTGAGCCACAGGCGCTGAGCCTAATTAGGCATTTTAAAGAGTAGGTTCTTTTAGTCCAAAGAGCAATGACTTTTAGAATTTGAAGGAACGCCATCCTGTTGCCAGGATACAGGTGTTACAGCTGATGGAGGACATAAGAATTACACACGTGACAGGCCACGGAGTAACCTGACCATATGAACTAACAGCAACAAGACAAATATTGAGAGAGAAATCCATTTAGTCCATTTGCCCTGTGTTTCCAAAATGTCATAATCATACCTAAGATTCTGAAAGTTCAGAACCACCAGAATTATAGATGTTTAAGTCTAACAAGATATTCACAAAGGGCTTAGTGCCCATAGCTCAGTGGTTACAGCACCAGCCACATACACAGAGGCGGGCGGGTTCAAACCCAGCCCGGGCCAGCTAAATAACTATGGCAACTACAACAAAAAAATAGCCCGGTGTTGTGGTGGGTGCCTGTAGTCCCAGCTACTTGGGAGGCTGAGGCAAGAGGATCGCTTAAGCCCAAAGAGTTTGAGGTTGCTGTGAGCTGTGATGCCACAGCACTCTATCGAGGGCGACATAGTGAGACTCTGTCTCAAAAAAAAAAGGTATTCACAGTGTATCTGGCTTAACTGACCATCCCCCAGACTACCATCATCTGGTGTTTACATTCAAATCCCACATAGAACTAATCACCTAACAAGCTCATGTCCATAAGTCAGATTTGAATGTCCTATGGAAGGAGGGGGGTGACAGCAAGGGGTATCTCCAGGAAATCTCTCTGCAGAGCCACTTCTTACCCAGGAATGCATCCTCCTCGCTCTCCAATAACTGGATAACTAGCCTCTTCCCAAAGAATCACATTCTTCCTATTCTTACAAGAAACACCCCAGTTCCAATCTGCGCAATCATGTCTGTCCTCAGAAACCTCTCCCCTCATCTTTATTTATTTTCTTTCTTTTCTTTCTTTATTAAATCGGAAACCCATAGATCATGTATACATAATGCTAATGGGGTACTCCCCTCATCTTTAAACTCCACCTTGGCAGATACCCCTAAAAAGGCATATCACCTTCTATCCCCATCTGCTTAAAACCAAGACTGGGTCATGAAAAAAATATTAAGCAAATATACCCTAAATGCCATCTGCACTCAACCTGGATGAGGGATAAGGGGTAGGACAGAGAGGAAAGAGAGACATGGGAGGGGCACGCGTGCCAGATGGTGACATCCATTTCTGCCGAGGGGCACGTATGCTCCTCTCTGCCAAGTCTACCACCTGCAGTAGCCGCTTGCTTTCCACAGCTCCCCGCTATGCGGAACAAAACTGGAGCTGCACTCTGTTGACAACTATGCTCAAATATGGTAGAACTTTCTTCAGGTCAGAAAGTCTTGTGATAGAAACTAGCCCCAAATTAAGAGAACAAAGAATCATTTTTAACTCCAGACAAAAAGTAAAAGAAAAGAAAAGAAATTCATCAATATGTGCATACCCCCAAAATCAGTATGAGCCCGAGTTAGGGCTCTTACTAGAAAACAGTTTTTTGTTTTTTGTTTGTTTGTTGTTTTTTTTTGAGACAGAGCCTCCAGCTGTCACCCTGGATAGAGTGCCATGGCATCACAGCTCACAGCAACCTCCAATTCCTGGGCTCAAGCGAGTCTCCTGCCTCCGCCTCCCAAGTAGCTGGGACTACAGGCACCTGCCACAACACCCCGGCCATTTGTTGGT
>CAUYRH010099407.1:0-17991 GCA_963574655.1 Perodicticus potto
ACTTGTGACCTAAGATGTGATCAATTTTTGAGTATGTTCCATGGGGTGCTGAGAAGAACGTGTATTCAATTTTATTAGGATGAAATGTTCTGTAGATGTCTGTTAAATCCAGTTGTTGAACAGTTAAGTTTAAATCTAAAATTTCTTTACTTAGCTTCTTTTTGGAGGATCTATCCAACACTGCTAAAGGAGTATTAAAATCTCCAACTACTATGGAGCTGGAGGAAATCACATTACTCATGTCTATTAGAGCCCATTTTTAAAAATTGAATTATTTATCTTTTGTTTTTGGATTTGCAGAAATTTTTTTGAGTACAATTCAGTTGGTTTTATGAGTTTCACATATCAACATCCATCATATGCATTGACTTTTCACAATTTAATGGCATTTCTTGATAAACAGAAGTTTTTAGTTTTCATGTAATCCTGTTCATCAATCTTTTCCTTTAGTCAGTGCTTTTTATTACCTGTGTGAAAAATGTTCCCCTCCTGAACTCATAAAGATATTTTCCTGTACATTAGCTTTGTAAGCTGACCATCCAAGGAATTATAAAAAACTGGTTAATGTACAGAGGTGGTCAACATAAGGAACTAGGGATGCTGTACTAATAATGTACATGTGGTGCATGTCTGGTCTATGAAAATTAGGTCAACTCAAGGAGGTGGTCATTGTAGGGAGGTGGTCAGCTATGGAGTTCTACTACACTATGGTTCACCCACTCTCTGCAGTGTAAAGTTTGTCCTGTGCATATATGAATGAGTCTGGTTTCAGATTCTCTATTCTGTTCTATTTATTTCTATGCTCTTGCCAATGCCACACTATCTTAATTACTGCATTTTTAAGTAAGTCTCAATATTTGGTAGAACAAGTTTTCCCAGCATGTTTTTCTTCTTCAAAGGTGTCTTGACTCTGTTGACTTTTTCATTTCCATTTTCATATGCAGATATTCCTCAATTTGTTGCACTTTGAAGATATTATACTAATTACTAATTGAAGGTTTCTAGCAATACTGTGTTGAGAAGTCTACAAGCAAAATTTTTCCAACAGCATGTTCTCACTTTAGGTCTCTGTGTCACATTTTGGTAATTCTCACAATACTAAAAACTTTTTGATATCAATATATCTATTATGATGATATGTGTTCAGTAATCTTTGATGTTCCTTACTGTAATTGTTTTGGGGTGCAAAGAATGGTGATCATATAAGATGGCGAACTTGATGGATAAATGTGTTTATGTTCTGACTGTACTCTTGACTGACAATTCTGCCATCTCTCTCCTTCTGCTCAGCCCTCCCTATTCACTGAGACTCACCAATATTGAAATTAGGCCAATTAGTCCAGACATGGTGGCTCATGCCTGTAATCCTAGCACTCTGGGAGGCTAGGGCGGGTGGATTGCCTTGAGCTCATAGGTTCACGACCACCCTGAGCAAGAGCAAGAACTTGTTTCTAAAAATAGCAGGGTGTTGTGGCTATTTTTAAATAGCAGGGCTACTTGGGAGGCTGAGGCAAGAGAATCGCTTAAGCCTGGAGTTGGAGGTTGCTATGAGCTGTGAGACCACAGCACTCTACCAAGGGTGACAAAGTAAGACTCTGTCTCAAGAAAGAAAGAAAGAAAATAGGCCAATTAATAATTCTACAATGACTTCTAAGTGTTCAAATGAAAGGAAGAACAGAGTATCTTTCAGTTTAAATGAAAAGTTAGAAATTATTAAGCTTGGCAAGGAAAGACATGTCAAAACTCATGTTAGGGCAAAAGCTAGGCCTTTTGTGCCAAACAATTAGCCAAATTTTAAATGCAAAGAAAAAGTTCTGGTTAGAAATTAAGAATACTACTCTAGTGAACATAGAAATGATAAGAAAGAGTAACAACCTTTTTGCGGATAAATAGAAAATTTTAGTGGTCTGAATAGAAGAACAAACCAGACCCAACATTCCCTAATGTCAAAGCCTAATCCAGAGCAAGGCTCAAACTCTCTTCAATTCTATGAAGGTTGAGAGAGATAAGAAATCTGCAGAAGATAAGTCTGAAGCCAGCAGAGGGTGGTTCATGGGTTTTAAGGAAAGAAGCCATTTCCATAACATAAATGTGCAAGGTGAAGCAGCAAGTGCCAATAGAGAAGTTGCAGCAAGTTATCGAGAAGATCATTGATGAAGGTGGCTAAACTAAACAAACAATATTGCCTCCTAGGACTTTCCCAGCTAGAGGGGAGAAATCAATGCCTGGCTTCAAAGGACAGGCTGACTCTCTTGTTTGTGGCTAATGCAGCTGGGAGATTTAAGTTGAAGCCAATGCTCATTTATCATTTCAAAATTCCTAGATCCTTAAAAAGTTATGGTAAATCTACTCTGTTTTATAAAAGTAGAACAACAAAGCCTGGATCACAGCACATCCATTGACAGCACATCTGTTAACAGCATAATTTATTGAATATTTTAAGCCTACTGTTGAGATCTACTGCTCAGAAAAAGAAGATTCCTTTCAAAATATCACTGCTCATTGACAATTTACCTATTTACTTAAGAGTTCTGATTGAGAAGTACAAGGAGATTAATGTTGTTTTCATGCCTGATAACATAACATCTATTCTGCAGCCCATGAATTAAGGAGTGATTTTGACTTTTGAGTCTTATTATTTAAGAAATACATTTTATAACACTATAGCTTCCATAGATGGTGATTTCTTTCATGAATCTGGGCAAAGCAAATAGAAAACATTTTGGAAAGTATTTATCTTTCTAAATGTCATTAAGAGTACTCATGCTTAGGGCAGTGCCTGTGGCTCAGAGGAATAGGGCGCTGGTCCCATATACCGGAGGTGGTGGGTTCAAACCTGGCCCCCACCAAAAACTGCAAAAAAAAAAAAAAAAAAGAGTACTCATGCTTCATGGGAGGAGGTCAAAATATCAACATTAGAAGTTTGAAAGAAGTTGATTCCAACCCTCATGGATGATGTCAGAGGGGTTAGATGTAGTGGAAGAAATGAATACAGATGTCATGGAAATAATATCTAGTGGAACCTGAAGATGTGCCTCAGCTGCTTAAATCTCATGATAAAACATGAGATTGGGAGTTGCTTCTTATGAATTAGAAAAGAAAGCGGTTTCTTGAGATGGAAACTACATTTGGTGAAGAGGCTGTGAATATCATTAAACTAACAAAGGATTTAGAATATTGCCTAAACTTAGTTGATGGTGCAACAACAGTATTGAAAGAATTGACTCTAATTTTGAAAGAAGTTCTACTGTGGTAAAATGCTATCAAACAACATCACATGCTACAAAGAAATGTTTTATGAAAGGAAGAGTTAATCAAGAGGGAAAACATCACTGTTGTCTTATTTTAAGAATTTGTCAAAGCCACCCCAATTTCCTGCAGTCTGATCAGTAAATAGTCATTAGGATTGAAGCAAGATCCCCCACCAGCAAAAAGGTTACTACTCCCTGAGGCTCAGATTATGGTTAGCATTTCTTAGCAAGAAAGTATTTTAAATTATGGTGTTACATTTTTTAGACTTTGCGTACTGAATAAACTATAATGTAGTATAAACATAACTTTTATATGCACTAGGAAACTAAAAAATTTGTGTGACTCACTTTATTGTGATTTTCACTTTATTGTGGTGGTCTGGAACCAAACCTGGATTATGTCAGAGGAATACTTATAAAGGTTAAAAATGTTTGCCAGTTTTCTATATGAACAAGAAAATACCTTTAGGAAAGTTAATTGTAATTGTCTTAAATTTAGACATCAGTTTTCGGGAAGAATTGACATCTTCACAATATTGACTCTGTAATTTCATGAATATGAATATCTTTTTAAAAATTTCTTCAATTTTTCACAATATTGTCTTATTTTTTGACATCTTTTGTTACATATACAGTGGCATATACTCAACAGTTGAACACCTCCTTAAGGCAACTTAATTTTCATAAAATTGACACGCACTACATGAACACATCAGTACAGTAGTCCTAGTTCCATATGTTGACCATCTCCATATGTTGACTGATTTGTTACAATCCCATTCGGTTGCACTGCTGAGTATTTAATTTTTTTTTTTCGGCAGTTTTTGGCTGGGGCCAGGTTTGAACCTGCCACCTCCAGTATATGGGGCCAGTGCCCTACTCCTTGAGCCACAGGCACTGCCCATGTTTAACATTTTTGATGCTGCCTTAAGTAGCCTTTTTATAAAGTTTTTCAAACATTTAGTTATAGAGAAATATAATTGTTTTTTGTATGCTATTTTGTACCCAAGAATCTTGGTAATTATATTTATTAATTCTTATTTTATTTAATTGCTTTGGAGTTTTTATTATTATTATTAAATCATAGCTGTGTACATTAATGCAATCATGGGATACAATGTGCTGGTATTATATACAATTTGAAATATTTTCATCGACCTGGTTAACATAGCCTTCATGGCATTTTCTTAGTTACTGTTTTCAGACATTTATATTCTACATTTAGTAAGTTTCACCTGTATATTATCTCTACAGTTTATTAACAGTGAAAAGTCCTTCCCTTCCAATCCATACATATTTTAGTAATCTTTTTAGTATCTTACTACAATTTTATCTTAAGTAAAATGTTGAATAGGTTGTGTATGGTGGCATATGCCTGCAGTCCCAGACACTCAAGAGGCAAAAGGACCACTTCAGCTCAGGAGCTAAAGACCAACCTGGGCGACACAGCCAGATGCCACCTCTAAAAAAAAAAGAAATAAATAAATTTTTTGAATAGAAATGATAATAGCAGGCATTCTTGTCTTGTTCTAGACTTTAAAGAGTAAAATTTTTAAATTACTGTTACGTATAACATTTACTATCGATAATTTGTAGATATCCTTTATCACATACAATAGACTTTAGAAAACTATAAAAAGAAACAAAGAAGACATATAATCGTTATATAATTGAAAATGGATCAATTTGGCAGAGGATATAGCAATTGTAAACATATATACATCCAACACTGCAGCACCCTAAAATGTAATACAAATTAGATTTAAAGGAAGAGATAGATATATACAATAATAGTTGGGGATTTCACCACCCCACTCTCAACACTGAACAGATCATTTAGACTGAAAACCAACAAAGAAACCAACAAAGAAAATTGGTTTTAAACTGCACTTTAAGCCAAAGGGACCTAACAAATATTTACAGAACATTTCATCCAACAGCGGCAGAATATACATTTTTCTCTTCAGCACATAGGACATTCTTCAGAATAGACCACATGTTAGGCCACAAAACAAGTCTCAAGAAATTTAAAAGAATTGGAATGATATCAAATATCTTTTTGACACAATGCCATGATGGAAAAACTAGAAATCAATAACAAGAGGAACTTCCAAAACTGTACAGATTTATTGAAGTTAAACACCATGATCCCTCAAAAATCAATGAGTGAATGCAAAAATTAAGAAAGAAATAAATTCTTGAAACAAATGAAAACAGAAATACAACATACTGAAACATATAGGATATAGTAAAAGTAGCATTAAGAGGGAAGTTTATAGCCATAAACCCAATACAAAAAAGTAGAAAAATTTCAGATAAACAACATAATGATGCTACTCAAGGAAATAGAAAAGAAAAAATAAACTAACTTCAAATTTAGCAAAAAGAAAGAAATAAAAAAGATTAATGAAGAAATAAACAAAATCGAGACTTAAAAAATACAAAAGATCAATGAAACAAAATGTTGGTTGTTTGAAAAGATAAACAAAGTAGACAAACCATTAGCTAGACTAACCAAGAAAAAAAAAAATAGAAAAGACCCAAGCAAATAAAATCAGAAATGAAAAAAGAGATATGAATTTTAAACTGAAACCACAGAAATACAAAGGATCATTAGAGACTATTATAAACAACTATATATCAATAGACTGGAAAACCTAACTGATATGAATAACTTCCGGGACACATATAATCCAGCAAGATTGAACCAAGAAGAAATAGAAGACCTAGACAGGCCAATAATAAGTAACAAGACAATCATTAATAAAAAGTCTCCCATCAAAAAGAAGTCCAGGAACTAATAGCTTCACTGGTAAATTCTATCAAGCATTATAAAAAGTACTAATACTAATTCTTATTAAACTCTTTTAGAAAATTTAAGAGGAAGAAATTCTTCCAAACTTATTTTACGAGGCCAGCATAACCCTGATAACAAAAGCAGATGAGGACACAACAGAAAATGAAACCTATAGGTCAATATCCTTGATGAACGTAGAAGCAAAAATCCTCAACAAATACTAGCAAATAAAATTCAGCAGCACATTAAAAAGATCATTTACCATGATTAAGTAGGATTTAAACTGAGGATGCAAGGAAGGACAAAAATATGATCTCAATAGATGCAGGTAAAGCAGTTGATAAAATTAATATCACATTATGATAAAAACTCTCAACAAGCTAGGTATAAAAATGGAATATGTCAACACTATAAAGGCCATATATGACAAACCCATAGCCACCATCATACTGAATAAAGAAAAGCTGAACATTTTTTCTCTAAGAACTGGAACAAGACAAGCATGGCCACTTAACATCACTCTTGCTCAACACAATACTGGAAATCCTAGCCAGAGCAATTAAGCAAGAGAAAGAGATAAAGGGCATCCAAACTGGAAAAGAGGAAGTCAGTTCTCTCTATTTGTAGATGACATGATCTTATATATAGAAAAATTCTACCAAAAACTCTTAGAACTGATAAAAAAAATCAGTAAAGTTATTAAATACAAATTAATATGCAAAGATCAGTAGCATGTCTATATATCAACAGTGGAAAAAGATATCAAGAAAACAATCCCATTTATAATAGATACAAAAAAAAAATACAAATACATTGAACCAGAGAGGTGAAATATCACTACAGACAAAACTATGGAAACTGAAGAGGTCACAACAAAATGAAAAGACACACTGTGTTCATGGATTGAAAGAGCTAATATTGTGAAAATGACGATACTACAAAAAGTGATGTACAGATTGAATAAAATTCCTATCAAAATACCAATGACATTCTTCATAGAAACAGAAAAAAAAATCCAAAAATTCATATGGAACCAGAGAAGAGCTTGAATAGCTAAAGCAATTTTGACCAAAAAGAACAAAGCTGGAGGCATTAGACTCCCTGATTTCAAAATATACTACAAAGCTGGGCAGCACCTGTGGCTCAAAGGAGTAGGACACTAGCCCCATATGCTGGAGGTGGCAGGTTCCCGACCAAAAGCTGCAAAGCTATAGTAACCAAAATATCATTATTTTGGTTACTGGCAAAAAAACAAAATATCATGGGACTGGCATAAAAACAAACACATAGACTAATGGAACAGAATAGAGAACCCAAGAATAAATTCACATATTTTTAGTCAACTGATTTTTTATAAAGTGCCAAGAATGTTTAATGGGGAAAGGATAGTCTCTTCACTAAATGATTTCTGGAAAAACTAGATATCCATGTGTAAAATAATGAAGCTAGACCCCTATCTCTCACTATAAGCAAAAATCAAATCCACTGGGACTAAAGACTTAAATATAAGGCCTGAAACTATAAAACTATTAGAAGAAAACATTGGGGAAATGCTTTAGGACATTGATCTAGGCGAAGATACTTTGGGTAAGATTTCAAAAACATAGGCAACAGAAACAAAAACAAACAAATGGAATTACATTGAGTTAAAAAGCTTTTACACAGCAAAGGAAACACTCAACCAAGTGAAGGGACAAATTAAAGAATGAGAGGAAGTATTTGCAAACTATCCATTCAATAAGAGATTAAGAACAAGTGTGTGTGTGTGTACATATATATATATGGAACTCAAGGAATTGCAAAAAAAAATCTGATCAAAAAATGGGCAGAGCACCATAATAGACATTTCTCAAAAGAAGAAACAATTGGCCAATAAGCATGTGAAAAAATGGCCCCTATCACTAATCATCAGAGAAATTCAAATCAAAACCACACATTAAAATGTATATTATCCAAAAAATGAAAAATAACAGATGTTGGCAAGGCTCCAAAAAAAGGAGAATACTTGTCCACTGCTGGTGGGAATGTAAATTAGACACAATATGAAGGTTCCTCAAAAAAACTGAAAATAGAACTACCAATGATTCAGCAATCTCACTACAGTGTATACATCCAAAGGAAAGAAAATCAGTGTATAAAAGAAGCATCTGCACACCCATGTTTATTACAGAACTATTCACAATAGTCAAGATATGGAACCAACCTAAGTGTCCATTAATGAATGAACGGATAAAGAGAATGTAGTATACATACACAATGGAATATTATCTAGCCATTAAAAAGTACAAAGTCCTATCATTTGCGGCAACACGGATAGAGCTGGAGGTCATTGTGTTAAGTGAAGTAAGTCAGGCACTGAAAGACAAGTATCAAATGCTCTCACTCATACATGGGAACTAAAAAAGTTGATCTCCTCGAGGTAGGGAGTAGGATGATAGCTACCAGAGGCTGAAAGGACGAGTGAGATGGTGATGAAGAGAGACTGGTTAATGGATACAAACATACAGTTAGAGAGAAGGAATAAGCACAGTAAAGTGACTATAGTTAACAACAGTTGGCCAGGTGCTGTGGCTCACATCTATAATCCCAGCACTTTGGGTGGGAGGATCACTTGAGGCCAGGCATTGGGGTCCATCCTCAATAGCAAGACCCCATCACCACAAAAAAGTGTTTTTTTAATTAGCTGGGTATAGTGGCACATGCCCATAGTTCTAGCTACCTAGGAGGCTAAAGTATGAAGATTTCTTGAGCCCAATGGTCTGAGGTTCAAGTGAACTATCATTCCACTATGCCATTGCACTCCAGCCTGGGCTATCATAAAGACCCTGTCTCAAAAACAAATAAAACCCACCCAAATCCTCATCCCAATAATCTATTGTAAATTTCCAAAAAAGCAAGAAGATTTGAAATATTCCCATAAGAAGAAATGATAAATGTTTTAGGTCATTCTAATTTGATCATTATATGTGGTGTGCATGTATCAAAATATCACATGTACCCCATAACTATGTATAATTGCTATGTATCATTTTATAAAAAAGAAAAAAAAAAGCAAAACACTAAACACTGGAATCAGGAAGAGAAGACATTGTCTTGCAACGTCTCTCCAGCACCCTCTTTTGGCAAAGTTCCATGTATTCTCTGTCAAGGAAAAAGGCCATTGGTGCTCTTGATTTGAGGCCTTAGACCTGTACAGAAATCTACGTCATCAACCATCCAGCTCTCAAGACTTTGAACTACACCTCCAGCTTTCCTGGGTCTCCAGCTAACAGATCTTGGGTCCTCTCAACCTCCATAATTAAGTGAGTCAATACCTTATTGTCAGTTAATCTCTCTCTCCCCACACACACGCAGGCACACACTAGTAGTATATGTACACCATATATAGTATCCTACTAGTTCCTTTTTTCTGGAGAACTCTGACTAATATGGGCAATGCTGCTATGAACATTTGAGAACAAGTATCTGTTTGAGTCCCTGTTTTCCGTTCTTCTGGATATATACCTAGAAGTGGAATTGCTAAGGCATATGATAAGTCTATATTTAACTTTTTGTGGAATAACCAAATTATTTTTCAGAGTTGCTGCACCATTTTACATTCCCACCAGCCAAGTGGGGGAGTTCCAATGCAAATAGGTTGAAAGGGAAAGGACAGAAAACGATATCCCATGCAAATACTAACCAAAATGTAGTGGTGGCTACACTAGTATCAGACACAATTAATTTGACTTCACAAACATTAAGAACATGTATCCTTCTAACCCCACAAAGCTATCAGAAGCACTGCCCAGATGCCCAGATACTAACCTCTCTGGATTAGTATCTTCTGGAGCTAGCTGGAAAGTTCCTCCTGCCTTTATCACCACCAAGTACCTGCTTCTTACGTCTGCTTAGCTTTTCTTGTTGTACACACTGGGAATGCTGGTCTAGGTTATTGCAAAAGGAAGTCTGGTGGGTTTTTATGACACTTTTTTGTGCCACTCTCTGCCAAGCTCTAAGCAGGGTCGGTCGCATCCCCAAGCTTCCGAGCGGACCTGAGTTCTTCAGTCTCCACCCAAGACTTGGCTTCTTATTTCACTGAGGAGCCCAGTCTTCTTCAGTGCTCTCTTCTCTGCTTCAGGGTTAAGGAGTTTCTTATTTGATCATTTGCTTTTATACCCATATATGTTTGTCTACATCCCCCCTTCATCAAAATAAAGTGTCACAAGGCTTCAACTTTCTTTCCCTTCTCTCTCCCAATTCCCATGTCCCGTCTTCGATCTCGCCTCATACAGATTTTCATTCTGCTTACAAACATCCCCAGGGATTCCTTGACTCACCCAGCCTTACCCCAAATCCGCCACCTTCATTGATATTATTTCCTGAAAAGAAAACTTGTGGTTTCTGCTCCACTCCCACCCTTTTCCATTGAAATGCCTTTGCAGATGGTCGCCAATGACATCAGGTTGGAAATTTAAAAAAGAGGGAGTGATCTTTTTCTTCTATGTTGATTTCTTTGGAACACAAAAAAATAAAAACAAAACTGTTCCCTAGTTCCCTATGTCTCTTCTTCCCCTTTGCCTTTGCCTAAATTGCAGTTCTATTTTCCTCATTCTTCTACCTTTCGGCCCATATGTCTCTCCTACTTGAGCAAGCTGCTTTTCTCACATTCCTCATAAGACAAATGTAATTGGAGAGTTTCTGCAGAGTCTTTTGGGCAGATGGATGATTCTGCTGTCAGAAAGCCAAGCACCTCACAGGTGGGCCCGAGAGCAGGGAATGGAGAAAAAAAGGGAAACAAACTGTTCTGCCTGAAAATGTAAAAAGCTCTTTCAATGATGGGAATGTTTTTGCAAGTTATATGGCCTTTAGGAAAATGTTTCTCTTCCTTAACGTGTATTTGAACTACATAGTTCCTGAGAATGACTATTTGACCTTGAAAGGGCTATGGGATGCTGTGTTTTCATGTTGTCTGCAGAACAATTTGGAGGGCTCCCCTCATGTGCCACCATAGAGATACCTGAGTCGGTGCTGAACCTCAGCGGGAAAGCCCCGAGGACTGAAGCCACTTGTACTGTCACTCTGGGTTGTTAGGTACACTCTGGTCAAAGTCCTAGTAGTTACCACGTTCTCTGGATCGCGTGCCAGTATGGGGTGAGCGTACGGCTCAGTGTTAGAGACCTATTGGGTCCAGAACAGAGATGTGGAAATTTGCACAGCAAAACAGCATATGACAGCACGAGTTTTTCTTTAATGGGGGGGGGAGAAGAGGATGGGCCTCAAGTCATGAAAGGAAGACCAGGGAGTCGAGTCCGCCCTGTGTCTTCTCTAGGACTCTAGGACAAAATAATACTTAGCATCTGGACTTCAGTTTTCCTCTTTTCTGCATTATAATTTTCTCTAGTTATCCCCAAAACTTTTGTAAAGTTTTAACATGCCCCAGAGTCTTGTATGAGTAGTTTTTGTGGATAAGTCAGGGGGCTGCCCAGAAAGAAGACTGGTGACATCTCTGCACCATCCCTGCTGCACCCAGGGCTATCCTATGAGAAGGGACAGGAGCCCCACAGGTGCAGGTGGCCACCAGCAGGACGGGGGGCTGAGACGGTGCTGAGCAGGAGAGTGTGGTGTGGGTGGCTACCACACCCACCCGACACGTCAGAGGCAGGGGCCCCTATAAGGGGACACAGACCCCCCTAACTCTGTCGGGAACTCTGTTTTCTGCTGCCCTCCCCCTCCCCTGCAGCACCGTCTCCTCTCTACACTACCTGTTCCCGCGGGCTAGCTGTGCCCACAGAATCAACCCCCTCATTCTTATCACTTCCAGATTTTAGTCCCAAGCCCACAACCTCTCTCCCAAATTCTCATCCCTATTCCTACTAAGTGACAGTTCGGAAGCACTGCTCACAATTAAGGTGACACTTCATACTTTTCCTTTTTTCCTGCAATCCTCTGGCCAGACTGGCATCTCCCTGTCTGTCCTATTTTTATTTCTTTTGGTTGAACCGTCATTTCCCATCCCTCAGGCTTGGAATGGGATCCTCATCTCTCGTGCAATCGTCCATTTGAGGGGCCTCCAGGCTCTTCCTTTGGCCCGTGTGCCCCCACATTCCCCTGCCATAGCCCTGATGTGGCCCCTCACTCCTGCTGATCCCTGTGCCGCCCTGCTGGCTTCCAGCCTCTCCTTCTGGCCTCTTCCAGGACTCCGCACTAGGTTCCTATCTCCCTAAAATCTGTTTCAGTCCCTCCCCAGCTGAAAGTCTGCAGTGGTGCCTGTCGCCCGCCAGCTGCCTAGACGGCCACATCTGTTATTAAAATTAAAAACTCTGGCCCCTCCATCCTTCCCAGTCGGTGTCTCCCTGCTTCCCTGACTGTGCCCTGCCTCCCACAAAACACTGTACTTTCAGTTTCCTTCTTTCTTATCTCTCCTAGTAGTTTTCTCCTTGTCTGGAATATTTTTTGCCTTTTTTCAGTGGTTACATCTTTCCCAACCCCCACCTCAAATCCCACCCAAGAATCAAGCTCAAAATTCCTCAGCACCTTAAACTTCTTTTTTACTGATTGCATGTGGCTTTTTGTTGAAGGTGTGCATGCGAATGTCTTCTCTCTCCCACTAAATTAAGAGGCTTGGGAGATTAGAGATGCGTTTTCCTTTTTGTGTCTCTTCCACAGACCTATGAGAATAGTAAATGCTGAAAGAAATGGCTGAATAAAGGGATGTTCAAGGAGAAAAGGCTAAGAAAGGACTCATGGGAATTCTGAGCAAAAGGTGATTTTTAAAGCTGATCTAACTGGTATATATATAAATTAGTGCTTGGCTTCTTGTGTCCTTTGAGTTTGACCAAATTTGATTAGAACTCACAGGTCAGAGGAAAATAGCCAAATGCCTTTTCCCTGAACAGTATTTATTTTTCTTGCCATGGCTGTGTAGGAAGCTCAGATGTGAACACAGAATGAGCCTAGTCATTTCCAATTAAAGATAGGTCTTTTGCAAATATTATTGAACTTGTTATTTCTCAAGCCATTTGCAAGTCTGGCTTAATCTGCTAAGAACTACTAGAAAACATAATTTAAATGTAATTAGATTTCTTCTTCCAGAGGAATGTAAATAAGGATTCTAAAAATAAAAGTAGAAGAAAATGACATCATTCAAAGCTGGAGCAGCTCTCAGCCCTTAATTCGGCAGAATTGATATTGTTACCCTGGTGTGATTAAATGGTGTTATCATGTATAACCAAGATACAAAATGGCAGGTTTACATTTATTCTAACAAAATAATTAAATTTTGTTTGATTTGGTTGGTAGAAAGTTTTGTTTTTTGTTGTTGATATATATATATTTTTTTAAGTCCCAGAAAGCAACGTTTTTTACTGAAAACTAACCTTGACAATGTTTTTATGCAGTAAGTATCTCAGTAGTTGTATAGTACTTTTGCCAAATTACCAGTCTGGAGAAAAAAAATCCAAATCCATGAAACGGGTTTTTTATTGATGACTTGATATTAAGTGGATTGAACTGCATCATCTCTGCTTTTTCATTTTAATCAGAGGAGGATAAGTACTGAAATATTCTGATTCAAAGCTTAGCTGGCTCAAATTCCCAGTGGGTCAGGTGTCTGTCTCTCTCTCACACACACACACACATATGCACACACATTCTATTGCACCCTATATATTTTGGGGAACGAATCTTGGGCTATATCAAGGAAGTGAGATGTTTGTCTAGTGATCTGAACTTTCTGAGATTGAAAAAACGCATGGATCGGAAACCTCCTAATGGACTGGCATTATGGAAGTTTGCCCAGACTATAAAACTGAATGACCAAAGTCACCTAACCTCTTGGAATCTGTAATCTATCTGTCCTGGTGAAAATGGACGTGGTAAGAAAAGAGGAGGGATGTGGCTCTTTCAGGTATGACTGTCAATCAATGAAGCAAATATTTAATATCTGTGGTGGTCATGCCTTGCAGATCGCCAGCGACAGGAAGTGTAATTGATCAAGGACCCAGCTGCTGCACTCTGAAATACATCACTACTTTGCGCTGAGGTCATGCCTCCCAAGGGCTATTCTTAGTCAGCATGTGAGCAAGGATACTAAGGCAGGCCCATTCCTAGAGCCATGGGCCTCCTCTGGCTTTGCTGAACCTTCCTCTTCCCACATGGCCGGTCAAGAGGCTGTCACCCAATCTCTCCTCCCTCTCTCCTTCACTCAGACTCAGGCATGTATCGCCGCCCCCTGGCTCTTCCAGCTTCTTTTCTCCTTGCACACTTAATCCTGTCTGCTTCTTCTAGTGTGTGCAGAGGGTTCTTCTGTGACACATTTGATAAACAAACCTCTGTCAGCAGAAATGGAAAGACAGCTCACACCCCTTTGCCTCTTCTCTTGTTCTTGGAGAGCTGAGCTTAGGTGAGTGGGTGCAGTTTGATATTTAGCATGAATGCAATGAATTTTCTTTTTTTCATCATTCATGTATTTATTATACCCAATCAATTATTCAATCAGCTGCTCTCCTAAGAAGCTTAATGTCAGTAAGAGCATCTTTAAGCAATCATTTATTTGGGTGGTGAATTCAAACTAACTTTTCATGGGTAACTACCACATACTAAATATGGGGCTGAGCAGACCGGATGCAGTGGCTCACTTGTGTAGTCCTAGCACTCTGGGAGGCTGAGGCAGGGGAGATACCTTGAGCTCAGGAGTTCAAGACCAGCTGGAGCAAGAGTGAGACCCCATCTCTACTAAAAATAGAAAAATAAGCTGGGTGTTGAGGTGGGTGCCTACCCAGCTACTAGGGAGGCTGGGGCAGGAGGATTGTTTGAGCCCAGGAGTTTGAGGTTGCTGTGAGATAGGCTGACTCTACAGCTCTCGAGCTTGTGCAACAGAGCGTGTCTCTGTCTCCAAAAAACAAAACAAACAACAAAAAATGGGTCTGAGATTCAGAGCAGGATGTGCAAATTTCCATTCTGACCTCTGCTCTTAAGGAACATTGAATCTAAATAAAAAGACAAGATTTATGATCACAAAGCCATACTTTATAATTTAAGAATGTTTGTTGTTCAGTATGTAATATGTAATTGTGTAAGGCTGACTAAACATATAGGAAGGAGACAGACCAGAATGTTTCTATGTTTATAGGGTCATGCCCCACATTCTCATCTGAAAAATATTCTTTTCAGATTCCTGTTTGCAGAGATGCCTCTCCTACCCAGAGAGTTTTATTTCTCTTGGTGACTGTAGCCCTTCACTGGTATATATAAAGAATGTCTCTGTAGCTGGTATGTTTGGAGGGAGGGAGGTCCCGCCTCCATCAACTCTTGGAGAGCCAGCTCACAGTGAAAGATTCCCGTGGGCTTTTCCACTCTCTGCAGAAGGTAAAAAGACCCTTGAGTCCTCTACGAGACAGACTCCAGGAAGGTGCCATGTAACATAAATTTGAGCTAGGAAGGTGTTTGGCCAATGTTTCTTGTTTTCCAGGTAAAGAAAAGGAAACATAGTGAAGGTCAGTGATTTGTCCAAGGTGGCATGGTAAGGAATATTTGAGTGCAAGCAGAAATTGATCCTCAGTCCTTTTAAACAAACAAACAGACAAACAGAATTTATTGTAAGTATTCAGAGGGATTCCATGAAACCCAAAAGAAAGGATAAAGGGAGCTGGGCTGGAAATAGGGCTATAGAAAGCCCTGGAGAACTCGAGGGATTCTCTTTGCATATTTCAGTCGAACATTTCTTGGTGTCTTGGACCCTGGTTCCCGGTGTTTAGAGAGCCCCTCACTCACATTCCGACTCCAGTCATGCAAAGAAACTGGCTGGCTCTTTGATTCTTTTTAGTCAACAATCCAAATTTTAGGAGGAAAGAATCTGATTGGTTCAGTTTGGGACAGCTGTCTAACTTAGTTGACTTAGCTGTTGCTGGAGGGCAGGGGACTCATAAAATCAACTTGGCTGCACATGCAGTTGGGGAATGGTAGGGAAGAATACACAGCAAAGGGCAGAATGATCAAGAGCTGTGCTGGAACCCAAAGACACTGAGATTATGGCACAAACAAGACAGGACCAAATTTTTTTCCCTCCTGGTCTTCAGTGATTTCACCAACAACCTTAGGCCTCGGGCATTCCAAAATAGAAGATGCATGCATGCACACACACACACATACTACATGCACACACATAGACGTACACGTGTGTGTGCAGACACTATATGCACACATATACATAAACGTGTACACACACTGCCTGCACACCCATGTACACGTGCACTAAATGTATATGCACACACGTGTTTGCATGTACATGCTTTACACGCACACATACAGAAACCTTTGTGCACACATCTACATACTCGGACACTCACACACATACATGCCTGTGTACATGCAAAAAGGACTTTTGACAGGTGACTGTGAAGGCAGAAGAACAGATAATGTCACCTTTCATGTAAGACTTTTTCTCCTTTTAGTTTATTCTGAAAAATAATTTGTAATTTTATCACTTTCACGAGAAATACCTAGAATCATAATTTATGTTTCGTGATTCCTCTACTGATTCCATGTTTCAGCAGGTCTTAATATGTTTCTAAAGTCTCAACAAAGTGCTCCTCTGAGATGCTGGAGCACTTTGTACCCTCTTTAGCTTTTTAGTGTTGGGGTTAGTAAATAGGATGAAATCAAATCATCTGAAGACTTAACCTGCACATTTCCCCCTTTTCTGTGGCGACCTTTTTGTGCGGTAGACGAAGGAAAGAAGGAAGTGGAGAAACAGTAGCAGAGACTAGAACAGAGATAAAAGCAACAGAGAGGAGAAAAACAACAGAATCCACAACACCAGAAGCAAATTTGTAGAAAAGATCCACTCAATTGATAAATTGATGCTGGAATTTCATCCTCAGTAGGGCCGTGGTCTCAGTGGTTCACAGAATGAGCCCACCGACCACAGATCAGTGGTAAGACAGGATTTATTTTACAGAAAAGAATACAGAGAAAAAACACCAAAGCTCCTGGCAGAGAAAAAACCCCAAGTGGGAAGAAAGCTCTGGCTCTGTCTCCCTGTCTTTCTATCTCTCTGTCCCTCTCTGCCACGGTTGTTTGTCTAGGGCAGGGGTCCTCAAACTTTTTAAGCAGGGGGCCGGTTCACTGTCCCTCAGACCATTGGTGGGCCGGATTATAGTTTTAAAAAAAAACAAACTATGAACAAATTCCTGTGCACACTGCACATATCTTATTTTGAAGTAAAAAAACAAAACGGGAACAAATACAATATTTAAAATAAAGAACAAATAAAGTTAAATCAACAAACTTACCAATATTTCAATGAGAACTATGGGCCCACTTTTGGCTAATGAGATGGTCAATGTTCAGTTCTATATTTGTCACTGCTAGTGGTAACAAGTGATGCAAGTGTGCATCAGTTAGTCTAGATTTGGTTGGAGATTTCAGATGTTTCATTCTGGAAAAAGTCTGTTCACAGACATTAGTGCTGCCAAAGATGAGTGCCATTTTGAATGCATGGTTCCTGAGATTAGGATATGTCTCAGAGGGGAGAGATGCATAGAAATTAGGAAGGCTGCTTGACTTTAACGTATCTTTCAGAGAGTCATAATTCTGCAGTTCAGCCAGTTCCATTTGGTAAATTGTATCCATATTTTCTTTTTTTTTTTTTTTATTTCAAGATACTTCATTCTTAAAACAGGTCACAACACTAAGCTTTTGGCCCATTCTGCCACTGTACAAGCTACAAATGCCTACTGAGCAGCAGAGGGGTGCTCTTTCATAGCATGTCTGAAAAGTGAATAAAAATATATATAAAACAATATTCAAATAGTTTCCATAGGAACACAGATAAGTGTGACCCTATCTCCTAATCTTACATATTGCTGCATCTGTACCAACCCTACTCTTGCAAAGACATTTCAAAACTAGCAATAATTAAGTTAAATGGTTCCCCCAAATCCCTTAATTCAAGCTAAACTC
>CAUYRH010099409.1:0-13808 GCA_963574655.1 Perodicticus potto
ATAATAATAATGCAAAGAAAGTAACATTCACATTGTCAAATAAGAGTATGTCTATTATAGAATGCTTTAACTCTGAGGCTCAGTATGGAGTCATCAGTTAAGTTTTTTTTTTTTTTTCCAAAGTGGGACACAATTTTTGCAAATCATATGTCTGGTAAAGTACTTGTATCTAGAATATATGCATTTAAAATCTCAATTCCAGAGCGACCCAGAACACAAATAAAACTTATGGACTCCTGTGCTCATCACTTTCACAATAAAATCAAAACAAGGATGCCCACTGTCTTTAGTGGTGCAAAGGAGTCTCAGGTCAGAAGTCCAGCAAGTCTGTAAACACTGATGGAGCCCATCATTATCCCTCTACACTCAGCCTCTTTCTTGCACACATACGCACACTCCATTTTGGTTCCTTACTGAGAGACAGACCAAGCAAGGAAGATGAAGAATGAAAAGGAAAACTGAATCCCCAGCACAATGCAATCCTTCTGCCTCCCACACCTGCGATCTCTAGGCCCCTCACCCAAGGTTACAGCTTTAACCTTGCTGGGTTCCCATGCTAATGCAGGCAGGCCTGGCAAGAGGCAGCAGGTGGGGCTTGGAAGCAATGGTCCTGCCCCTGTCCACTGCCAGATGTGTTCTGTGGGCTAGATGTGGGCCCTCTCATCCTGTGGCTCTTTCCAGCTATCTGAGCTTTCCTTGACTTCCTGAGCACATTCTGGTCCCCTGGCAGATATTACAGCCCTGTCTAAACCTCCTTCCATTTATTTGGAGCCCTGATTCCTTGTCTGACTTTTATAAACTCCTTCCCCTGAAGCATAGAAATAAAAGGGGCTGGATTATCTGTTGTAAGCTTGGTAGCAAAGCTGTATTCAAGCCAACAGCAAAGACCACCATTGCTTAGTGAAGCCTTGCAAGCCCCAGATTATTTAGGGGCCCAACAGCTATCACAATTTATCACAGAGTTATAAGGACAGAAGCTGAACTGGAATAGGCATTTTCATCTAAATATATTCAAATAATATATAAAAACACATTCACACTGTGAAGTAATCCAAACCAAGCAAGTCTGCAGGCTTTATTTGGACCCAGAAGCCACAAGTTTGCAATCTCCAGCAATTTCTGCTGCTGCTATAAATTACTCAATCTTGGGAGGACTTGTGCCCTAAATTAGGCCTACATACATGAGATTTTTATATTCCATAATCTGGACTACTTGTTCCATTTAACCCCTGAGAAAGCAAGGAGGCTGCCCACCACCATATCAGATTCTCTGTTCTTTATACTCACCTCTCTTCTTAAATGCATGCACACAAGTGCTGATACAGCCGCATAGAACATTTGCCCAAAGAAGTGGCATAGAGAAACTAAATATTGTTACCAGTCAAGTACAATTTCTTCATTGAACAGAGAATATATAAATTGGAATGTTTTAAACTCTTGAAATGAAATATATGATTGTGGGCTTCATTCATGAACCAATTCTTTAACACAATCCATGCTTACTTAAAAATATCCTTTTCATTTGACAGCCTACAGAAAGGTAGGTTGACTAGAAAATTAGCATTAGCTCTGCCTGCAAATTGCAGGTTTTAATAGCTCTACTCACAGTCACAGAAATAACCAAAGAGAATCAAATTAAGGAACCAGAGTATGGCAAAAGGCTCAAAGGAAAGGACGAAATGGCAATTCCTAACATTCATGCAGCAGTCTGCAGTTTATGAAGGCCTTTATCACCCTCTGAGACCTTCACAAGTCATGTGCAGAGGGGTTATTATCCCTGCTCTGGAGATGAAGAAACTGAAGTCCACTGTGGCTCCCTCAACGCTCCAGCCAATAAGTACCAAAACCAAGACTTGAAAACCAATGTGTTGGCTTCAACCCAACATTACTACATGAGTCAGGAAACTTTGTTAAAAGGGTATTTGGTGAGTATTTAGGCTTCCAGGGCCATAGGTCTTTGTTAGAACACCCAACTCTCCCATTGTAGGATAAAAGCAATCATAGACAATATGTAAATAAGTGGGCGTGGCTGTGACCCAACAGAACTGTATTTACAGAAACAGGAAGGAGGCTGGGTTTGGCCCACATGCCACCTCCCAGTGCCTCTCTGCCATATAGTCTCATGAAGCAGCCCACAGTGAATGCGAGTGCAAGGAAGAATACTACAAGAACAGAAAGTAAAGAGGCCAGGGGAAGCGCTGTGACAAGGGAAGAGAGTCCCAGGAAGGGACACTGTGAAAAAGGGAGTTTCTCAAAGAGCAAACTTGGATGAAGGAGAGGAGGCAGGACAGACGCCCCTCTACCTGCCTCATGAAGCAGAGGGCACTGCCAGCCACGCAAATTCTTGTGATTCCCAGAACAGAAAGGAAGGAGTTCCAAAAAATACAAATGCAATCATTACATTGATGATGAGAATCTCATGAGCAAAGTTGGGCTAGAAACAAACTCCTGGACCATTTGGCCTCTTCCATTCCCCATCCACATCCACAGAAAGCTCAGCTGTGCCTCCGATGCCAGAACCCAGCCTGATGCAGGAAGATTAAAGAAGCCCTCGGTGTGCTCACCAGAGACTGAGCACCACATCCACTTGCTCTGGGTCTGCCTCGGGGACTCTGTTCAGGCAGCCACGCTTCTGCCTTGCTCCCCAGTCTACATGTTTACCCAGCGTGCCACGTGGAAGCTGCCCTGGTCTCCGTCCTACAGATGACTCCCATGCTGGTCCTCTGTGACCCTGGCCTGTCATGCCATTGGCAATCTCCCTCCCTCGGTGGGTGTGTCAGGGATCAAGCTGAGGCCCCTTCCAGTCTGGCAGGTGCTATTCCCGGGCAGGGAATTCTTCCATTTCTGGCCATTTCATCCAGGAGCTCCCTCCTCCCCCTTGTGGGGATCCCTCCCTTCCCATGGAGAGAAGGGCCTGCAGAATAAGCTGCTTTTTTCATGGAATGTGGACCACCCGAGTCCCCCCCTTAACCTTTTGGTTAAGCACATCTACCTTTGGAAGATACAGATTCCTCACTGGTCTATGGCAGATCCAGAAACAAAGGATGCCCTTTGTCATCATCAAGGGAGCAGGGGCGGTGCAGCAGGGAAGGGCCATCATCAACTCAAGGCCCAGAGCAGTCCTGAGATGGCACATACCCTGGGCCCGTACAGATCAGAGGGCTGGGTAGCCTCAGATGTGAGTCTGTGGGTAGCAAAAAGTGCCTGCGTCTCCCAAAGCATAATTTCCATGAAATGCTCAGCCAGGGGTTTAATGTTCAGCCAGAGCTAGAGGTGTGGGGTGAGGAAGGGAAAGCCCTCGGTACCCAGTCCGGTTCTCCTCTCACCGCCATGATGTGGGAAGGTGTCCTCTTCCTGGCTTGCTTTTAGGAACCTGTGTAACCTTCAGGCTGGTATAGGAAACAGTGCACAGGCACTTGGCCAGTTCTCCCTGAGCTGATGTGAGACCAAGTACAGACCCCAGACTCAGTGACGGCCATAGAATGGACCATTACATTGGAATGTGGTCAAGGTAAGCAGATAGACTTCAGGAGCTCAGAGGAGACACTTAACCCACATAGGGTCAGGGACTTTCCCTGGAGACAGTGGCCAGACTGCAAGCCCATGGAGAGGAAGTCTCCTGACTCACTTGCTTCTTTATACCAAAGTCACGAACTAGCTGTATCTGATCCAGAGATACATTTTTTTTTCCTGCTCACTTGGAATTGTATTCTAAAATCCACTGCTAACATTTTCAAATCTGGAAAACTTATATAAGCTATACTCCTAATGTCTTCTTAAAGGAAAAAAAAAGAGCTACAAGTGTAAGTCTCATTTTGTACATGTTACCAATCAGTTGGATCTGAGTGGTTAATGTACTTTTTTTCAGTTTGCCACAGTCCCCACTGTTCCCTAAAGTCCCTACAACACTGAAGCTAGGTGCCAGTTGAAGCTTATGAGCTCATTCATTTTCCTGTCTCCTGGAAGTGCATTCATTTAAAACTTCTGCCTTAACCCTGTCACTGCTTCCCTTTCCCTTCCACCTCCCACCAAGGTACCCACTCTATAATGTGCACTCAATGAGGGTTTCATAAACTGAATTGAAAATGGCCACATGCCCTGTTCTGTTCTGGAAGCAGAGTAGCAGGAATGTGGAAGAAAAGTCACCAGACTAAAAATCAGGGGACCTCTCCTGCTAATTGACTTTGGGCCAACACATATCTAAAACTGAATCTCCCCTTTGTCTAAGTGATTGGATTAGCTGAACTGTCAGGTTTCTTCCAGCTAGGAAATTTACCCTTTCCACAATCCCTAATCATTGATATTGAGAGATTCCCCAACACCAGATTTCAAGTCCTGGAGCTTCATGGCCCCGTCATAAGCCACCTTTCCACATCCAGCTCCCCCTGGTACCACTTGGTCATCTCTTTCCTTCCAGTTAAATCAGTCTCCTTTGCCGTCTGCAGACACCTTATGCTCATCCTCTTGCAGGGTTCTATTCCACATACAACAAAACCACTCTCAGTTATCTACGTAACAGGGGTCCCCCTCCCTTTCTGGCTCTCAGACCCAGAATCCCCCCAGCAGCAACATCCCAGTCCTGGGAAGAGTGATTTGGTTTAATCTCATCATTTCTTTCCTGGCCCATGCTGCCCAATACATGACTTGTTGGCACCCACAAAGGCTGGAGTTACCACTTCCCCTGGCTCCAGACAGTGAGACTTAAGGGGAGACTGCTGGAAGTACTTGGGGGAGCTTTGGTTTTCCTGGTCAGCTGAGCAGATCTGGCTAGCACCATTCCTGTGTCTTCCTGTCAGGAACACAGCCTTGATACCTGGAGGTACAGGAGCCATCTGGTATACCTGTAAGAGGACAAGCCATCGTACTGAAGTCAGCAGAGCAACCAGACAGCAAGAACAGAAAGAGAGATAGCATCTCAGTAGATGACTGAGTCCCTCCGCCGTGCTGGATCACCCCTATACTCCTTGCAATGGGAGCAAATTAAAAATCTTTACCTGGTAAGGTACTCTAAGCAGTTTTTCTGGGGTCCCCTAAGAGAATTCTACCTTCTTCCTCCATTTTCGGTGGTGTTCTAAATCCTTCTCATTATAGGAAAGGTAATTCATATTATTGTATCTAGCATAACCTCTGGCGCACAGTAGACATTCTGCAAATCATTTCTATTGGTGCTGCTACAGCACCTCTTATCTAGCGCCCAATGCTTTAGGAACCGACCACACGATGTTACCTAACTTGCATATTGAAATACCATTCATTTTCAGATGTCTTCTCTCCTTCACTCTTGTATGAAATATCGAAAGGGGGAAATCTATCATAGTTTCCCCCCAACACACACAATATTATATTTAATCAAATCTAAGATTCCATTAAGTTGGGGTTTTTTTGTTTGTTTGTTTTTTTGAGACAGAGTCTCACTTTGTCACCCTTGATAGAGTGCCCTGGTGTCATAGCTCACAGCCAACTCAAACTCTTGGGTTCAAGCGATTCTCTTGCCTCAGCCTCCCGAGTAACTGGGACAACAGGCACCCACCACAATGCAATGACAGGCGCCCACCACAATGCCTGGCTAGTTTTTTAGAGATGAGGTCTTGCTCTTGCCCAGGTTGGTCTTGAACTCATGAGCTCAAGCAATCCACCCGCCTTGGCCTCCCACAGTATTAGGAATACAGGCATGAGCCACTGCATCTGGCGCCATTAAGTTGTAATACACCATTATTTCATGTTACAAAGAAAGAAAAAAAAATGTTGTTAATTGAATAATGACATTTTGTAGACTCATCCGTCTGATTTCAGATGAGTTAAAATATAGGGGGTGGGAGGAACATGCCTTTATAATTGAGAGACAGTGGCCACCACATACTAAAACAGAACTCAGAACCATGGCCTGCAGCTCCCAGCCCGGGAAGCCAGACCACACCTCTGCTATGATCACCTCCAAACCATCAGAACTTGCCAATACCTGGCGGCTTCCCTGATTCCTACATCTAACTTAGGACCAAATGTTGTCCCCTAACCCATTGGCACAGGATGCCCCACTCTTGGCTAACTCTTGGTTAGCCTGCCTATAGCTCCCCCTTTCCCGTAGCCTATGACCAGGGCACGCCTCAAGCCTCTGCGTTCGTCCCCTATTAAGCTTTCTATACCTTTGCCTACCTTCTAGTTTCTTCCAAATGCAGGTGAATGCAGGTGAAAGTGGCCAACTCTTCTGCTCATTCAGAATGAATAGCTTTTGCTGGTTCTCATTTGGGTGATCTTCATTTGTTTCCATAGAATCAAAAATTTCAAACAGTAACGTTTCTTTATTCGGCAAACAATTATCTTCTTGGTAATGAAAATAGTATAGGAAATTGGGTCGGGTGCTAGGTAAAGGGAAGGGCTTCATATGGAAACCAATGATTGTAACAGGCTAGCAGAAGGACCCTGTGGGCTTGAACTGAGGGAACAGCTGTGAGGAGATAAATGCAGCATGAATTTGGGCATAATCTAAAGAAAAGAAACGGCAAATCAGAGGTGTAATCAAGGCAGATGGAGAAGCCAATCAGGCTGAGGACAGAGTAGAAATCACAGGGGCCTCTGGGTGTGAGGGCCCTCACATCCCAGTTAGGGATGCTGAGGAAATCAAATGTAACATGAGAAGGCAGGGCAAGAAGCAGGTTCTGGAAGAGGGCTGAACCACAGGTGCTGAAAGAACATTCTCCTTATCATGAGGGCAGAGTCAGAGGTACACAAAGAGGGGCATAGCAGGCGACACCCTGTGTCATGTTTCCTTTAAAGGGACAAATGCGACACAAAGAGCCACCGATTGACACAGCCAAAACCACCCTCTCTGGAAAGGCTTCTTCCTCTAGGCTGCCTTTTGTTAATCATGTTCCATGAACATCACAAATGCCGTGTTACTGAACTAAGTTTGATGCTGACGGTGTTCAGAAGACACTGCCCCAAAACATGCCACTGTGGCACATTGACTGTTCTGAGTTAAAGGTGCTTAAAAAATAGCAGGTGCAAAAAGAACCTGCTCTGACCTTCCTTCCTCTCTGAAGCAGCAGATGAAATTCCCATGTGAAAAATGTCTTCTCTGCAGCAGAAGGAAAGGGTCGTTCTTGTCATCAAGGATGGAAAGCTGAGGTGGAGGGAGGGCTGTACAAACTCACCTTATTAAACCAGCCCTCACTTCCTGACCACTTCTCCCCCAGTCGACTGCTCTAGCATGAGGCCTCCATGTCACATTTCACAACTTACTACTCTTGGTCCAGTTCAGTGCGTAAGTATCCCACTCTAACTGCATCTTTAGTTCATTTCCTTACACTTCCTTCCTGTGCGATGTAAAACTTGCATTAAACAAACTTACATGTTTTCCTCCTGCTAACCTGTCTTCCGTCAATTTAATTCTTAGGCCCAGCCAGAAAATCGTAAAAGGGCAGATAAAAAATGTTACTTCCCCTAGAACACAAATCATATAATGACATCCTACGATATGGAACTAGGGAATAAAAACAAGTCATTTGCCAGGCCCCTTTTCTCATCATCCCTTTTTTTGGCATTATTTCTAGTCTTAGAAATAATTGGGTGTGCCCCTGGGTGGGAAGCTCTTGATAACAAGTGTGCAGGAGACTGGAGAATTCATTCACTGAGTACCTTCCATTGCATTCACCCCTCACAAAACCTCAGGAGGCCAAGCATAATTAAACAACATTAATTAAAATGCTAAAGAACAGAAAAGGGTAACTGCAGGAGGGACAATGGAACAGCATCAAAGAGATGGAAAATAACAAAAATAGCAGCAATCACTGTGCATTAAAGCCCCGGAGGTTGACAGCGCTGCTGGAGTGCCACTTGAGGACAGCTTCAGGGACACCCACCCTGAAGGGACAGTCCCCATGGGTGCACTAAGGGTCTCCTTTCACTCTCCACAGACATCCCAGACGTTCGTGGCCTTTGTAGATCATAATTAAACATTGTAACGTGACTACCCTCAGAAATTTCCATCAGCTCAGAGCATACATACCACTGCTCTGTGGTCTAACGTGCTGCTGCGTGGTCTTGGTGTTTGAGTTTTTAATTAAGAAGAAGGAATTCTAGCATCTTGCTAAATGGCAGAATGATTCGTTCACACTTATTTCTCTAGCTGAAACCTCAGCACATTTAAACATAAAGTACTTAAAGCCACTATGAGTGTCGGTGTGGCTCCACTTTGAGCTGCTGAGCTACATAGGGGATGGATGAGCCCCAAGACAGCAATGTGGGGTCCACGGCAGACCAAAGGGCAAATGGCCTAAGCAGCAGCTTCCAGGTTCCTCCCCCTAGAGGTAGCAAGCGCTGTCAGCTTCTTATACACAGAGATAATCTTTGCACAGTCAAGCAAGTATATGCCCAAATGTATTATTTTTATACACACAGTAATATATTTAAATACACACCATTTATACAACTTGGTTGCTTTTCTCTTTCACTTAAAAAATATGTCTTTGAGATACTTCTATACCAGTCATACAGAGCTCCTGAATTCCTTTCTGGAGCTGCGGGAGTATTTCATTGTGTAGATTTGCTATAGTTCATTTAGCTTGTCCTCAAGTTCCCACTCTTTTGTTACAATCAGTGCTGAAATGGACAACCTTGTACATGGGCCAATTTTACAGGTGCGAGGATATTTACAAGATAAATTCTTATAAATGGAATTACTGGGTCAAAGAATATGTAAACTAGAGATAAAAATAGCCTTTATTTCCCTGAGTTGTTTTGAGAATGACAAGAGTTTTGGCATGTAAAATCATATCGGAAGTCTCAATAAATAGCTATTGTTCTTAAAGACTCTGTGCTGGGCCCCAGAGGGGTCCAGGCTGGGGGGTGGGCATGATTTATAAGCAGAAATCAGTTCTCTGTCCCTCCATCCAATGCCTAAAGTCCAGTAAGGGTAATTCTTGATAGGAAGGCAAATTAGCAAATGCTATCTTCTGCACACACACAAAATTCTCATAGACACAGAGGAGAAATTGATAAATTCCAAGTGGAGAAGTTTTCAGGGTGAAAAATGTAGTTTATGAAAAGCATTTTGAGCCCAGGAAAGATGCGAATAGGTAGCGAGAAGGCAGAGGCAGCATTTGAGATGGAGGGGACTATCTCCAGATGGAAGTAAAGACCGGGCAGCCAGACTGAGCCTCCTGAGCACTGAGCCATCCTTCCAAATCCAGCCAGTCGGGAAAACCAATATCTGTCTGGATAAACCTAAAGCAGGAGCTTCATTGATAAGCATTTGGGACATTCCAAAAACAGCTAAGGAGTGGCCAGTTGAGGCTCAAGCACGGTAAATTTTGGTGCCGAACCCTGGTTGATTTCATCTCCTTACAAGATGCTCTGAAGACCTAGGGACTCTAGGAGCTGAGAAGTTTCTCTTAGAGCCTCAACATGCTCCCCCATGCCAAGTTCCCTGAGAAATTACAGCAGAGCTGAATCACTGCAATCATTGGTTCCAAAATCAAAAGGAATAGTGATTACCAGCTGGCCTTTTAGAAGTCATCAATATTTCGTCTAAATGTTGTAAGCAACACATCTGTTTTGACTGATAATCATAATTCCTGGGGAATGGAGAATGACAGCTTACATTTCACAACATGGCTTAAAAAAAAACTTAGGGGCTCTTGGCTCAGCTGAATCTCAGTGGTGGAAAAGTTTGCCAAGGAAATCTGTAACTTGAAAATTTCTTTGACCGTCCAAGAGGATCATTGTACCTGCCCTGATGTTCTGGGGATGTTTCCTAAAGCATCTCTCCTAGCTGGGGCTGAGGAGTGGCACCAGGCACAAGGCCTCAGTGCCCACCCTTCAGTGCCCAGCCTGGTTTACTATCTGCATGTTAGGAATAAAAGGCACCAAAAGGTGAAACTTCTCCTGCGGAAAAGAATATTTATAGATTTTATGAACCAGGAATTCATTCTTAATGTAGTAACTTTTGATTCGTTTTGTAAAATTCTTACTTCAACCCTGATGACCTATGGGTCAAGCTGCACATCTCAAGGCCTTTAAAATTCCTTCCTCTCCGACTTTTCTCCAGCTCCTGACATAACGAATCGGTCACCAGCCCAGTCATGTCTGCTTTCGCAGCCTCGTGTTGGAATACTCTCTCTGTCCTGTCACTGGCCGTGGCCCTGTGCTCTGGCCCTCATTCTCTCTCCCCTACACCACCACAGCAGCCTCTGTACGAGTTTGACATGTACCCAGCCTCACTTCTCTCCATGCAGTCACCAGAGTCATCTTTCAGGAGCACAGGTCTCACAACATTCTCTCTTTGGAAGGTGCTCATGGCCTCCAGAATCAAATCTGAACTCTTTAGTCTGGCACATAGGACGCCTCCTGGCTGGGCCTCTCCACTTACCTGGTTTCAGCTCCCTGCACTCACCCCCGTCCCCTACACCGTCTTTCCACACTGAGATTGGTTGGCAACTCCCTGCGCTTGCCCCCAACCCCAACACTGTCATTCTGTACTGAGATTGTTTGGCATTCCTTGGGTGGACCAGGACTTTATGTGACTTAAATTCTCACCCTCATAGTTGCCTCTGTCTGGAATTCTCTTCCTTTTCCTCTCCTCTTCCTGGTCTTCAAAACCCAGTTCCCACTGAAGCTTCCCAGACCACTCCCGATCACTTTTTAGTTCTCTGCAAGAGTTGTCTTGCGTCCTACAAGTCTCTCCCCGAAGAGACTCCTTTTGAGAGAAGCCAGATCTGTTTCATCATTATAGGAGCAAAGTTCCAAACGTCAGATTTCAAGTGTCTTTGTAAATACACGGTTTAAATTCACGGAGTGCTAGGAAATGTTTTGCTCATCTTAATACAAGAGTTAAAGGTGCTAAATAGCCAGCCACAGGCTTCCCTGGTTGGTTGGCATTGCTGTAAAATACTGATCAGATTTTTTTTTAAGTATCATTTTGCTGTGTATAACACACACTTAATTGCCCAAATTTTTAAGGGGAAAATGAGGATATGCATGGATAGTACTAATTCCGTATCTCTATAAATATTTTTAATTATTTTATTTATGCTTATGTGTTAAAAGTGAACTCTTCAGAAAGCAATAACAATATCTGTAAGCAAAATAGGACCCTGGACTACAGTCACTGCACACCCTCCAGGCTGCCCCCTCTCCAGTCACCCTCTCACCAGGCAGGTGCAGCTCAGGAGCCTCCAGCCCACCTGGCCAATCCCCCTGGACATGCTGCTGCTGCCATCTTGAAAGCAGGCATAGCAACGGCAGCGACACAATGGTTAGTGTCAGGGCCCCGGCAAAAGGAGGGTATAAGTGGTCATGCGGTGCTGCCTCCTTCTGTTGTGAGAGAGACACAGAGTCGGCCACTGTGGAGAAGCTGGGGGTGAGCCCAGGAGGCAGGAGGGAGTGGTCTGGATGACCAGAGCCCCCGACCTCCACCACCTTTCCCTTCTTAGCCCCCTCCCATCCCCACCTCCTCTCATTTCCTACCCCCACCCATGTCCACCAGTGAGAACGTGGCCACAGCTGCTCTGCTAAAAACCCCGGTGCCTTATTTCCTGGGCAGCTGGGGAGAGAGGCCAGGGATGACCCTCCGAGCCCTGGGCTCCTGTAGTAGATCCTGCCCTTTCCAGGCTGCGCCCAGGACACCTTTCTGAGGAGGAAGAGCCCGGAGCCAGGGTCTGAGACCTGGTTCTACTAGCAGCCCACTGTTGTAACCTTGATCCTCAGTTCCCATGAAGTTTCTCTCTGCAAGGGTTCCTGGCAGTGAAACACAAAAGCTCAGGGGGGAGATTGTAATTTTGAGCCCGTGACTTTTCCGAAGCCCCATGGTGTTGAGTTGGTATAATTTCCCAAATGTGTCAGGAGGAAGAACCATCTAGAATGCTTGTTAGTGGAACAGACACCTGGGTCCTTCCCCCAGAGGGCTGATTCAGTGTATTCGAGTGTGGTTCAGGAGTCTCATTTTAGCCAGTCGCCTGGTGATGTGCAGGATTTGCCAGTTTGGGAAAGACTGGTGTCATCCACTCTGACGTTGCTGAGTGCCCAGCATCTGGATGGCTTAAGGAGGTCGTGGTCTGGTCACTAAACAGAAATGTAAATGCAGTGAAGCACTGGGGCGTCATCAGGGAAGGGTGGTCCTGAGTGTGGTGTCCCAGGGAACTCAGAATGCAGCCAGCTGTGCGAGAGATGAGGCAGCCTGGAAAGGGCAGTGATCTACCGTCAGGAGCCCGGGACAGGCAGAGTCAGCCCCTCACACCAGCTTCCCTGGAAGTCAGCCTGCTGCGTTCCCAGAAGAGCAACTAAGGCTGCAGGCCCACTGCCAGACACCAGTGGGTGTAGGAAGAAAGAGGATGTGGGGACAAGGATGTGGGGAAAGTGGATGTGGGAGGTGGGGCACTCAGGTTGTCTATCTCTGAATAGACAGTGGACCTCTCTCACCTGCCTCCTGGGATTGCTCTTGGCTTCTCCACAGCAGCCAGCTCAGCACCTCTCGCCTCTCAAGAGAAGGAGGTGTCACCGCATGGCCATTTCCACCCACCTTTAAGGAATTAAAACAAAAGATGTTTTTTCTGAAAGTTTGGGCCCCAAACATGAGTGCACATTATACATGGAAGTGCATTAGACATGGCAAAATAGAGTCACTTCTGGTTCCCTCATGTCCTGTGAAATTAAACCATCACTTAAGTTTTCTCCCTAAGCCTGCAGGCGCTGTGTCAGTCTGTGTCAAGCACAGCTCTTGTTTTTTGATAATTTGATTTTGTAATAGCTTGTCTTTAAATCTTTATTTGAGAGATTTTATTTTAAAAAATAATGATGGTATATTTTATTTGCATGATATGTACTAATTATAAGCATTCAAGTGATACCTAACAGTATAAAAACAGTAAGTAAACAAGTCCCCCACAAGCACAACCCCAAATTAGAAAGCACCATCTATTCTGGGTGACCATCACCGTAGACATTGCTCTTTGAATTTACACAGCAAGCGGGATTATGCCATTCATGTTATTTAAATAAAAGATATTTGATTTGATATCACTTGTATTCAAGAGAAGAAAGAGGAATTGACTAGAAACTGAAGGAATTGTTAACTCCAGATAAATGTTTCTTTGTCACAGAAATATTCACTCCTAGAAGTTCTAAAGTTAGAAAAACTTTCATTAAGAATGGAAGACATGAGGGCAGCACCTGTGGCTCAAGGAGTAGGGTGCTGGCCCCATACAGCAGAGGTGGCGGGTTCAAACCTGGCCCTGGTCAAAAATAAAAAAAAAATGGAAGAGATGAGAGTCATATTTTCTTTTTTTTTATTGTCTTTATTATTAAATCATAGCTGCGTACAATAGTGCGATCAAGGGGTACAATGTGCTGGTTTCATATACAATCTGAACTATTTTCATCAAACCGATTAACATAGCCTTCCTGGCATTTTCTCAGTTATTATATGAAGACATTCGTATTCAGCATTTAGTAAGGTTCGCCTGTACCCTTCTAAGATACACCCTAGGTGTGGCCCCACCGATTACCCTCCCTCCACCCCAACCTCCCCCCTCCCCTCCCCTCCCTTGCCCCCCGCCCCATTTCTTGTGCTATAACTGGGTTTTAGCCTTCATATGAAAGCCATAAATTAGCTTCATAGTAGGGCTGAGTACATTGGATACTTTTTCTTCCATTCTTGAGATACTTTGCTAAGAAGAATATGTTCCAGCTCCATCCATGTAAATATGAAAGAGAGTCATATTTTCTTAACTTTATATTTGAATGTTTGACCTAATGCTAGAATCCATGCATTCATTCATTCGTTCATTCAAGGAGTATCCACCTCTATACAGAGA
>CAUYRH010099410.1:0-94699 GCA_963574655.1 Perodicticus potto
TCTTTCCATGGGCTTAGGGAGGACGAAGTTTAAGTGCCGTTGTATTGTGACTGCACAGATCTGCCATTACACATTGTCAGTTGTCATGTACTGGTGACTCGTGACTGCAAAGTATAGAAAGTACGTGGGACTATAAAATAATTACTAAAAGGCACTGGACTTGTCTTCAACCTTCATAGAGTCCTGACAAAAAATACGGATCTTGCATTAAAGAAAAGGACAAAAAAATAAATCTGATAAAAGGGGGGGGGGAGGAAATCCTTATCTTCATCTTCCCTTACTTTTTCTGCTTAACATAGGCTATAAGTGGGGTTGAATTCATATCATTTAAACAAAACCTTCCTGAACAGTACACAGCTCTAGTCAACAGTATGTGTGTGTTGAAGAAACAAAAAAAAAAGCTCTTTAGCTTTGCTGAAATTCAGCAATTCCTATTGAGCCCAGGGGATATTTTGGGTTTTCTTAATCTCAAGTCACAAGTGAGGAAGTGCAGTAGAAGCCAAATTAATATTTTGAACTTCTTAGCTCTAAATGTTTAAGTTGGGTATGCTTACCAAATTAAAAAAAATATTTTAAATTTAACAAGAAAACTCAGGCAACGATTCCATGTTTTAGGCATGCGTTCTACAGGAATGCATGCATAAAATGTGAAAAAGGTTGTTTTCATTATATTGTTTACAGTAGGAAAAGTACTTTGGTCAGGACTTGGGGGTGGAATAATATGAGGCCAGTAAAAAGATTTTGACATGGGAAGAATGACCAGGGCACACTCCAGTCTTGCTTGTGCACACAGAGCACACACATGCGCCTACACTGCAGACGTTCACAGATATATGGTGGAGGGAATCTAAAAATAAATTGAACTTTTAATATGGAGATTGAAAATGGAAACAGTATTTTCCTTTCCACACTTTAAACATACTTGAATTGTTTTTATAATGAACACACTTGGAAGAAAAAATAAGGTGATGTTTGATGAGCTTCATTGTGAACATAGAAGGTGAGCATACATACTGAGCATGAACACCAGTTCCTCTGCAAATTCATATAATGCCACCAGAAAATGATTTAATAATAAATTTAAGAATGTTTATATACAGGGTGGTGACAAAGGCTGTGTGCAATTTTTAAATTGCACACGAACTTTATGGCCACCATGTATTTTGACCCAGAATGCATTTCAAGGAGTATTCCTTAAGTTTACTTAAATAACTCCAAACCATGAAAGATTCCTGTAAAAAGAGTTTGAGAGCATCATCACGGCAAAAACAGGAAGTAATTTACATATGTAACTTACATGAATGAGTCAATTCCAGTACATCTACACAAACAGAAATGATGATGAGTTTATAAAGACACGTACCCACCACTATGTTGTAATGTTATGGCAGCAAAAATACTCTGTGTAGTATGGGCATAGTAGAATAAATATACAAAAGACATCATTTGTAAGATGATCACATACAAATATTTCTCTCCAAGAAAATTTGAGGTGAGAAAATTTAGGAAGAGTCACATTTGTGTTTGAGTAAGATGGTATCCATTTCCCACTTGGCATAAAGAAAGCTTACACATTCTGGGTTTTGGACTATATGCAAATGACATACTATATGTATTCTGTATTGTGCTTTTTGGCTCAATGTAGTATTGTGAAAACTACACATGCTGCTGTATCTTTTTCAATCTATAAATATTTCATTATAAAAATGTAAAACATTTCCTTATGTTTAAAGATTAAGATTCAGTTAAAAAGGGAAAACTTTGCAACCTTGGAGGCCCTCTAGTGTCCAAATCTGATAAGTATACTTAATGTCCAGTTCTTTTACAGGATCCATTCATAATTTTATTTCTTTATAAACAGAAATTAACAGCAAAATGAGATAGAATGCTATACTCCTAAATTTATTTGAGTTAAATTTCATGTTCTTACATCAATTTTTAAAAATTCTACTCTTCACTGCTCTTCACGATCTTTAAAAAAAGATTCGAAAGAATATGTTTTGATTCTTTAGAAGACTATTTCTCATTTAAAAATCTCTAAATGAAAACATATGTTTCAAAGAAAAAATATTATTAAATATTTGTGCCTGAAAAATATTTAAAAATTGGTTTGATTATCATATTCTTCCTTTAATATGTTTAGAATTACTACATTTAATAGTAATGATTTCCTTGTGGAATTTATGAAAGAAACTTACCAAATGGCTCCTTCCTCAGGACTCAGCAGGTGACAGCCTTCAAGTTCATATGTGTGAAAGTGAGTTCCCTGTGTAATTGCCTATGCTTTAAAAATGCTAAACTGAGTTTTTAATTGGATTTATTTCATCGTTCTTTATATTATAATTATTTGTGTACAGAGCTTATCCATCCTCCAAGCTACTTGAAAAACCTTTGCCTTTTTATTCTCTGTATCACTATAGTTCTTAGCACAGTACTTTGTTTTTTGAACGATGTTTTCATGGAATTAGGTAGACTCATTAAATTCTTCAATGAGATAGGTTACAAAGCTATATTTTGAAACTAAAGTGAGTTTTAAAACATATTTTTTAGTTCGGCCAAGTAGTGAAAAATAGTTAACATAGAAAACATCAAAATTATTGTAGAAGACAGTAATGTATTTAACAAGCAACAGAATATGACTGAAGGACAGCTGATGTGAAATTTAACTAGTTTGTCTCATGGGCACAACTGATGTTTTAGAAAGAAAAGAAATTGATTAACCTTTGAAATACTATGGTGATTCATGCTATTGCCATGCATGAAAACTTCTGCAGGATCTCCCAATCATTATAAAAACCGACCATATAATGTCTCTGACGTTTGGCAGCTCAGTGGCATAATGAGAAGAGAACAGGATTTCAGCTTTAAGCCTGTCTTATGAATCCTAGAGTAGTAATTTAATCTTTCTGAGCCTCAGTACACACACACACTATTGGCAAAAGTGTGTGTGTAAATATACAAAAATATATTTATAACAAGTGTAAAATCATAAATATATATTTTATAACATATATAAACATATAGATTATATATATATATATATATATAAAGATTATGGTGAAAAATTTCAAATATAAAAGCATGGTACACTCCGATCTCATGTTATCTCCTTGCCTCTAACAACAAACACACTTGTTGGATTACTGGACTACGCCTGTCATCTACCCGGACCAATGTCCTGGAAAGCCCTGAAAAGCCACGTATCTTCTTTTTGAAAAAGAGCCCAGGTTTATCTTTACTAATGATCTGCTACTTATCGTGTCTCAGATTATTTACAAACATTATTGATCCCCTGCAATTACCTTTCTTGGTTTCAGATGAAGAAACTGTGATCAGGGAGATGATGTTGATGTGCCTATGGACCCTGGGTGAGTCAGACCCCAGACTTGTAATCTCCTGTCTGACAAACTATATTTCTTTCAGGAAACAGATCTTCTTAAGCTATGCTCAATAACAGGTCATTTTGTATTCCTTCATATATGATAAAGTCTGTCATCATTTTCATCTTTAACAATAAAAAGTGAAATAATTACAAGTGAGACTCACTGACTTGTGTCGGTATAAAGAGGCCTAGAGCGCCGAGGTTCAGCTAGAGATGTGATGTCTCCAAAGGGGTTGTCAACGTCATCTGCATTTGTAGACTGCACGTGACCACTGTTAGGGTAGAAGGAGCCATATATTTCTTTATAAGAAACATAGAAGAAGCAGTGGACAGTGTTCTAACTTCCACAGGAAGATGAATTTGCCAAAAGAGATCCAAAGTTCAAAACACAAAACATTAAAGCATTGATGATGAAACAATTTTTTTTTAAAAACATAAAGATAATTTTTCTGTTCTTTAGAGCAATGGATTCCCTGCTATTTGATCTCAAGTTTGAGCAAGAGTGAGAGTAATATTTAACGTTTCTGAGCAAAGCAGCAGGCTATTTCTGCAGCCCCCAGATAACTCCTTCACTGAATATTAGTGGAGGCCTGGGCAGGGCTGAGGCTGGTATCTACCAGAGGTGACAAGTAAGGCTCCTCTAGGGTGGAAACTTACACAAGTGCCCAGAAAGCGTGGGCAACTAGTGACATGTCCCTGGGGGTCTTCAAGAAAATCCAAGAGACTGAGATGATGTCAATCAGAGTGTCCCAAGGGCTTCAGATGCCACCAGTGGGAACACTGGTCAACTCCGTTGTAGAGCAGAAGAGGCAACAGTGATGAGGGAGGAAGGACAGGACTAAAGGTTCAGACCCCTCCTCCATGTTCTTGAATCTACTTTGTTCCAAGGTTATTCTTCCATCTAAAAAAGGGACGACCCCAAAAGTACTTCTTTGCCATCCATGGAAAGCCAAATTTAAACATGGAAAAAAAAAGAGGAGGCTCTTCCTTCTCTTCAGTGTTAATCAGCAATCATCCCTTCCACATAAATTATAAATATTAGTCATTTTGGTTGATATATCCAAATATTAGCAGCTTTCAAGATATTTTATTTAATAAAATAACCCACTTAAAAAAAAAACAAAAAGTACCCCTCTTCTTTTCTTTTTCTTTTTAAACTGAAATTAAAACTTCAGTGGAACTCCTGACATTAAATAAATATTATGTCAGGAAAATATTAGATATCAGTTATAATGTATACAAGCAATTAAAGTTGTAAAAAGTGAATTGCAAACATAAGTGAGCTGAAAGTCAGAACGACTTAAGTAGATCTAGTATTTTAAAAATATTGAGAAACATTACTTACGTATACAAAGGAATGTATTTACTTCGAGAACTTGGACTCACACTTAAGAAAAAAGAGAAAACATAAACAGTTGTATTATTGGTATTAAGATAATAAGCATTAAATTATTACTGTATTTTTCTAATTAAAAAGTGTTTGGGTGGGGGATGGGAAGAGCTGAGAAAGGGAAGGAGGGAGGGCATGGGGGTTCAAGGGATGTGGTACACCTTTTGGGGGCAGGACACAAATATAAGAGGGTCCTTATCTAACAAAAGCAATTAATGTAAACTGCTTCTATGTACCTTCCATGAATCCCCAACAATAAAAAAAAAAAAAAGTGTTTAGAGCTATGTAATAAGAACTGGACTCTTAAAGTTTTCAATTTTAAACAGAAATTATTTAAAGATATAGTTTTGCCTTTTATAGAATGTCATATATGTGGAACCATACATAACATAGCATTTGGGATCTGGCTTCTTCCATTGAGTAAAGTGTATTTAAGATTCATCTCTATTGTTGTGTGTTGCATTTTTTCTTTTTCACTGTCGAATACATACTGTTCCATTACGTGGGTGTACTCTAGTATGTTTATCCATTCACCTGATGAAGGGAATTTTGTTATTTCTAGGTTTTGGAGATTATAAATGATTCTGTTAGAACATTCACACATAAGTTTTTGTGTGGACTTATGGGAGCAACACTATTAATACATAGAGGAAGATTCCAGGGTGAATAGTACCCTCAAGAATTCTGGGGTATAGCAACATTAACTAAGGTATATAGATTTTCATTGGCCAGCTGATTTGTCATAAAAAAAAATCCATTGGATCTATATAAAAAAATTATCATCTGAGTGAGCTATCCAGTATTTTACCACATGATATATAAGTTGAAAATACTAGTAAAGTTTTTTAAGTTAACATTCACATACTAAGAATTAGCACTATTTTTTTAAAAATATGTAAATGGGATTATCTTTTCTTAGGGTTATTGAGATGACTGACCAGAGACTCCAACTGCCAGATTGACTCATAAAGAAGGAAAAGTTTTAGATAAAAAAGCAAAACTAACAATCCTAGTATGGGTGTAATTCTGAGGGAAAAGTGCCAGAAACTACAAGAAAGTCCACAAGAAGAAGGTTTACAGAAGAACAAGAATGAGCAAAAGGCCAGCAGAGAATGACCCCAGAGAGACTTGTACCCCAGCAAGAAGGTACCATAAGGTTACTGAAAACTCAGACCCTAGAATCAAAGAATAACAAAGGGACAGAGGAAAATAGAGAAGAATGAAGAAGAAGGAAATAAAAAAAAAGAAGCAAACAAGAGGAGAATTCAGCAATAAAACCTCTGACAACATGAAGAACCACACTGGATCATCCTTCCCATAGGATCACAGTGGAGCTACTGCAGAACATTTAAACTACAAAGAAATTGTGGAAATGACAGAAATGGAATTCAGATTATGGATGGCAAATATGATGAAGGGAATTGAACAGAAAGTGGAAAACTAGCAAAAAGACATTCAAAATATATTTCAACTAATAAACAAAATGAAAGACAAAGTCTCCAAGGATCTGGGCCAAATTAGAAAGATATGACAGAGCTTAAAGACTAGAAGGAGGCACTAGGGGAATTTCAAAATATTCTAGAAAGTTTGAATAATAGATTAAATCATGGAGAAGAAAGAATCTTAGAACTTGAACACAAGCCATTTAAAGAGGCAGAAAGAAAAGAGAGTAAAAGCAGAGCAATCTCTTAGAGAGTTGTGGGACTACATTAAGCATACAATTGTACAAAGTAGAGGTGTTCCTGAAGGAGAAGAAGAGAATCCCTAAAGCATGTAAGCTTTAGTAGATATTATGTATGTAGATATGATATAACTATGAAAGTTTGAGGAAGACTGTGATATAGTCCATTATTTCATTTCAAGAAACAGGATTGACAGTGTCCTTTCTGATTCATCTGTGCAAGTATTGACTTGCTCAGCTTATCAGTGTTGTTAGAAGAACTTCATGTATTTATGTTTGTGTGGATATTATGTTTCTTGATTTTTATGTATCTCATAACTTTTGTAATGACCCACAATATAGCTGATAATTTAACAAACATTACTAAAGATCCAGACATAAACCTCCTAGATGGCTATTGAGCCCTAGGTTGACTCAATTCTAACGAAGCATTTCCTAGACACATTGTAGTTAAACTGGCCAAAGTCAGAATGAAAGAGAAAATTTTGCAAGCAATCAAGTACAAGTAGCAGCTGACCTACAAGGGAAAACCTATCAGGTTAATAGCTGACTTCCCCCAGAAACTGTACAGGCCATAAGACAGTGGACCCCAACCTTCAATATTCTCAAACAAAACAACTGCCAGCCTAGGATTCTGTATCCTGCAAAACTAAGCTTCATATTCGATGGAGAAATCAAATCTTCTACTGATGAGCAAACACTGAGAAAATTTGCCACTACAAGACCTGAGATTTAGAAAGTAATCAGAGTCATACTATACAAAGACCAACACAATGGACCTCCAGCAAAGTAAAGGTACCTGGAAAGTAAAGGACAAAGATAGGCTTCCACAATAGGCAAAGTGATAAGACAAGTCAATAGAGCCACACACAAGAAGATGAGCAGAGCTCCACCCTACTTAACAATTCCCCCAATAAATGTGAATGGGTTGAATTCCCCACTAAAGAGACACAGGCTAGCTGACTGGATTAAAAATCAATATAGGCCAAGTATATGTCATCTTCAGGAAATGCATCTAAACCCAAGGACAAATCAAGATTCAGGGTGAATTGGTAAAGTTCAAAAGAAGTTTTCTATTCCAAAAGAAATCTGGAGTTGAAATTCTTTTTATTTTTTAATTTTTTTATTAAATCATAGATGTGTACATTAAGGCAATTATGGGGTACAATGTGCTGGTTTTATATACAATTTGAAATATTTTCATCAAATTGGTTAACATAGGCTTTGTGGCATTTTCTTAGTTATTGTGTTAAGACATTTATATTCTATACTTAGTAAATTTCACATGTACCCTTGTAAGATGCACCATAGGTGTGGTCCCATCAATTGCCCTCCCTCCACCCATTCTCCCTCTCCCCACCCTTCCCTCTCCCCTTTCCCCTTCTTCTTGGGCTATAATTGGGTTATAGCTTTCATATGAAAGCTATAAATTGGTTTCATAGTAAGGCTGAGCACATTGGACACTTTTTCTTCCATTCTTGAGATACTTTGCTAAGAAGAATATGTTCCAGCTCTATCATGTAAACATGAAAGAGGTTAAGCCTCCATCTTTAAGGCTGCATAATATTTCGTGGTGTATATATACCACAATTTATTAATCCATTCATGGGTTGATGGGCACTTGGGCTTCTTCCATTATGGAGTTGAAATTCTTATTGTAGATTCAGTTGACTTTAAGGCAATGGAAGTAAAGAAATACAAAGATGGAAACTATATATTAATCAAGGGAACAATTAAATAAGAAGACATTTCAATCCTAAATATTTATGCACCTAACTCAAATACTCCCAGATTTATAAAGCAAACCCTACTTGGTCTGAATAACAACACTGTAATAGCTGGACATTCATTACCCCACTGATGGAACTGGACAGATCATCCAAGCAGAAACTAAACAAAGGAACATTAGATTTAGACATGACTCTGTAACAAATGTGTTTAATAGACATATATAGAATATTTCACCCCCATAAAACTGAATACACATTCTTTTTTTTTTTTTATTGTTGGGGATTCATTATGGGTACAAGAAACCAGGTTACACTGATTGCATTTGTTAGGTAAAGTCCCTCCTACAATTGTGTTTTGCCTCCAAAAGGTGTGGAGCTTATGGATTATTCTCTAAGATCAATCATATTCTGGGACACAAATAAAACTGCAACGAATTTAAAAATATATAAATTATACCATGTATCTTTACAGATCACAAAGGAATAAAAATAGAACTCAGTTCAAATGGAAATACTCATCCTCACACGACATCATGAAGATTAAATAACCTACTGCTGAGCAATATCTGGGTTAAGGAAGAGATAAAAAAGGAAATCATTAGTTTCCTTGAACAAAATGACAATGAGTCCACAAGCTTTCAACACCTATGTGATATTGCAAGATCAATATTAAGAGGGAAATTCATAGCATTAAATGCGCCCACCCAGAAATCAGAAGGACTGTGACTCAACAATCTAATTAATCTTCTTAAGGACCTGGAAAAGGAAGAGCATTCTAACATCAAACCCAGCAGAAAAAAAGAAATAACCAAAATCAGATCAGAACTAAATGAAATCACAAACAAAAGAACCATTCAGAAGATTAATGAATCAAAGGGTTGATTCTTTGAAAACATAAATAAAATTGATAAATTCTTGGCCACATTAACCAGAAACAGAAACGTAAGATCTTTAATAAACTAAATCAGGGGGTGGTGTCTGTGGCTCAGTGAGTATATGGCACTGGCCCCATATAATGGAAGTGGTGGGTTAAAACCTGACCCAGCCAAAAATTGCAAACAAACAAACAAACAAACATAAAACTAAATCAGAAATGAAAAAGGAGAAATAACAACAGACAACACAGAAATACAAAATATCATCACTTAATGTTATGAAAATCACTATGCTCAGAAATTTGAAAACATAGAAGAAATGTACAAATTCCTGGAATTACACTACCTTCCAACACTCAACCAGGAAGAAATAGAACTCTTGGGCAGACCAATATAAAGCACTGAAATTGAAACAAAAATACAGAAGTGTTCAACAACAACAACAATAACAACAACAAAAGTTCCAGACCAGATGTTTCACACCAGTATTCTATCAAACTTTCAAAGAAGAGTTTTTACCTATATTACAGAATCTATTTCAAAAAGGAACCCTCCACAGCTACTTCTATGAAGCAAATATTACCTTGGCAGCAAAACCAGGAATGGACTCAACAAAACCACAATCTAATATTATTAATGAATATTGATGCAAAAATATTCAATAAAATTTTAGCAAACAGAATTCAGCTACACATCAAAAAATAATTCATCACAACCAGGTGGGACTCATCAGAGGTATGCAAGTTTGGTTCAACATACACAAGTCTATAAATGTAATTCACCACATAAACAGAAGTAAAAAAGAAGATTTTGTCAAAGCCTTTTCCGTATTTTTTGAGAGGATATGGAAAAGGCATTTGACAAAATTCAGCATCCTTTTTTGATAAGGATACTTAAGAAAATTGGTATAGATGGGGCATTCCTTAAAATGACAGAAGTCATCTATGACAAACCTACAACCAACATCATATTGAATGGAGAAAAACTAAAAGCATTCCTGCTTAGAACTGGAACCAGACAAGGATGTCCACTATTGCCACTACTATTCCATCTAGCGCTGGAAATCCTATATCCTATTCTTTTTGCAATTAGACAAAAGAAAGATATCTAGGGTGTCCAAATGGGGACAGAGGAGGTTAAGCTATCACTCTCTAGGGAAGATATGATTTTATATTTAGAAAATTCTAAGGATTCAACCACGAGACTCCTATAGGTGATTGAGAAATACAAAAAATTCACAGGATATAAAATCTATGTTCACAAATCAGTAGCCTTTGTATATACCAACAATAGTCAAATAAGAATCAAACAAAAGATGTAATACCCTTCAGAGTGGTATCAAAGAAAATGAAATACCTTGGAATATATTTAAGAAAGGATGTGAAAGATCTCTACAGAGACAGCTATGAAACACTGAGAAAGGAAATAGCAGAGGATGTTAACAGATGAGAGAACATACCATGTTTATGGTTTGGAAGAATCAGCATTGTTTAAATGGTCATGCTACCCAAAGCAATCTACAGAGCTAATGCAATTCCTGTTAAAATTCCAATGTCATACTTTGAAGACCTTAAACAATAGTGCTACATTTTATATGAACCAGAATAAAACCCAAATAGTCAATGCAATTACACAAAATATGGACAAATCTAGAGGCAACACTTATTAGATTTCAGGTTATACTATGTATACACTGAGAAAAAGAATTGCTATTCAATAAAAGGTATTGGGAAAACTTCTTAGCCACATGTAAAAGACCAAAAATTAATTATGAGCATGGATGAATAAATTGTGGTATATCCATTCAAAGGAAGACTATACAGCAGAGAAAAATGAACACCTAGAGACACAGATGTCAACAAGTGTGAATCTTACAAACATAACAGAAAAAATGTTAAGTTTTACAAATGTATGTATGATACCACTTACACTGAATTTTTAAACAAGGAATGCAATACCACATATTGGTCAACAATAACACATGTGCTTACAGGTTAGAAAGAAAGCATGGAAATGTGAAACATCAAATCCAGAATACTTGTGGTGACTCCTGAGGAAGGTAGGTGTGCTCGGGGAGCGGATGCACAGACTACATCATATTCCTATTTACACATTTTTGAGCATACAAAATAATCCAAAATGAATTTGAAAAATAAAAGGGAAGATGACCTGGGTTGTGGGCTGTGGTAAAACGAGTCAAAATAGTGAAATTTTGAAAGACAGAAATACCAAGTTTTTTTTAGACCAAACACACCAAAGTATAGACAGGGAAGTATTAGTAATAAAGCCATAGTTTCTAACATGAACATAACACAAAATAACTATGATACCAAAATTGATAGAAAATAATTTATAATCTTTATATGAAGTCTAGGGAGTTTTGCAATATTGTAATCATTTACATAAAATCGTTTATAAAGCACTCCCTATTTTAAAATGGTTGTGGCACAATTATTATCCTCAAATTTAGGGAGGGTAACAAGAAAATGAAAGAAAGCAGGTGACATGAGAATATGCCTTTGGGTCATATTCCCAGTCCTAGGGGTGAGTCCAAGGGTCTCTGAGGTTATGCCTCTTACCCATCCCTCAGTCTAACCCATGAGCAAAAGAGCATCAGATTTCTTAATGATAAATACATGGTAGTGAGAAATCTAGTGATGAGAACCTTAGGAGGTGAGAACTTACAAATTAATTGGTTTTACTGGTGCCAGGAATGATCTTGTTTGAAATCTGTCCCAGAGTCCACCAACTATCTAAAATGATCATCAAAAATGAATGACAGATATTTAATGAGTGTGTTATTATAATTTCTGGTGTAAAATTCCACTGCCCCTTACAGCTGTTTCCACATCATACCAAGCCCCAGACTCTCTAGAAAAACCAGAGCCCAAACTTCCTTAGCATCTCATGGGTTTTCTCTGGAGTCACTCCTGGTCCCCGACTGCCAATTTTGATTTGTTTTCTCACAACTAGAATCTTCTCATTTTCCTCCTTTGGGACTGAAGCCCTCGGGAAAGGTCAGATGCTAGCTGTCATGCTAAGGGCATTCCCACTTGGACCTCTGCAGTTCCAGGCCAGCCTTACCTTTTCAGCCCAGGGCAGATCTGGGTTATGAACCTCATCCTAACTGGGAAGGACTTTGGATTGTAGTATAATTTAACACCAAGCAATATGTAACTTTCACAAGATATAGGACTATTTTTAAAATAGTTTACTGAGCCTTTAAAATAGATGAAACCACAAACATTGTTTTAATGGATTTTAAAATTCTTGGGTTTGAAGGTTTATATTAAACTTATGTTTTTCCTCTCTTATTACCACTTGTCTCTGTAAAAGCTGAATAAATTTTACAAGATAATGTGTGATTCTTAAACGGGGGCCAAAGGACCTCTTGGGATCTATATTAAGAATTATATTTTAATTTAATTGATTTCCTTTTTAACCGCCCAAATTTCATGTATTCAAGAACTTTGTCCTAAGAAGTAGTTCAGGGGTTTATCTTAACCAGACTTCTATGCAGTGGGATACAGCTCAAAAGCAGGAGGGGATCAGAGGAAGTAGAAGGTGTTTTCCAAGCACAGAGCAGAGACATCTAATCTAGTGTCAGGAGGTAAAAAGTGAGGGTCTCAGTGAGACCTGAAGAATGTTTGGGATTTTATCCGTATAAATAGAAAGAGTGATGAAGACAGTGGGACACTCTTAAACCACGGAACCTGGGAAAGAGCGTGGCCCACTGAGGTCTGAAGAGAAGTTCAGCAGAGATAGGACGCTACAATGTGGGGCTGATACTGCAGGAGGAGGAGAGTGGGGGAGGCATGAGGCTAAGGAGGGGTTTCTGGACAAATAATAGATACTTGGGTACATGTAATCTCAAGAATATCAATTTTATTTTAGAAAAAAGGATGAGTTTAATGAGTGAAGTACCGAGAACAGATTAACACTTTAGGAAAAGTATTCTGGCTGTGGTATAGATATATTATTAACTCAGGTGATGAATTCATTTTGGTATTTAGAAATGAAAAGAATGGGCATCACCACGACAAGTTGGTGTGCTTTGTTTTATCAAATAGTGAGAGAAATATCAGATAGCACTCCATGACTCGTGGATCTTTTTATTTTGTCATGGAAGATGCAGATCGAAGCTCCAAATCCTATTACAAGAGCTATCCTCAGCACGGGTGATCTGGTGAAACTGTTTTCTCCTTGTCTTTTTTATGAGTTACTCATCATTTTGCAGCTTCAAACGTAAACCCAGGTATTACAAATGGCTTTCTGGTAAAGGGTAGCCTTTCAGTAATCAATGAAAGTTCTCAGTGTTGATGAAGTTAAACTATTTGCAGTCATCATTGACTTGTATGATTATGGAATTCCCAGTTTCATAGAGATAACATTTACTTCATTCTTTAAAAAATTCTTAACAATAAAATAAGTGTTATTTTGGCCTAAAGCATGAGTTCATTTCAATAACAGTTAGAAATACAGTATTGCTTGGAGGTGTTTGCTAACCTGAGTTATTGCTGGCTTCCCTTCGTATCTTTTCAGCGTAAAACACTGTGAGATGAGATCGGCAGCTTTTTCTAAAGTTGTCTCTTCTGGATCGAGTTTTGGTGGAAGCATCTTATCCCAAGGAACACTTTCATAAGCTCTATGGAATTATCACAGTAATAACAATTGGTATAATTCATGACAATATCATACACCGTGAAAAGCAGAATTTTAAGATGATCCAAAACTTTCGTTTCTGAAGAGTCAGCAACATTCCTACAATTCCACACTAATGCGGCCAAATTGCACACATCTTGTCAAATGCCATCATTATTGTGTATATAAAGATGTGGAGCTAAAGGCACAATTTCATATTTAGAATTTTGAAAGTTGCTGCTCTTTATGACACACATACATTACAGACACAGTGAAATCCATCTAGTTTGATCCTGAATGACAAACAAACAACCCTCATTTCAAAGACTATATTCTGATTAGATAGATGGATCCCTGGATTCTGTCCTGGCATATCCAAAGTTGGTGCTAATGCTCATCTTCCCATTGCATGGGGTGGGGCATAGCCTTCCAGAACACCCATTATTAGTCAAAAGCCAGTTTGCAAAGAATACCAGTTTCCTCATTCCATCAACAAATATTCAGTGATGACTATATTTCCAGCCCCTACTTAGTGCTTATGATAAAACGGTGAATAAGGATGAAAGTGAAAATTCTATTCTATTTATTTAGTGTTGTGAAGATTAAAGAACATAATACTGGCAATGCTAAATTGCTTATTGATAGGTCCACAGCATTTTCAGAATGTGTGTGTATATTTTGAATTCCTTCATTTTGAAATTACTATGTCATAAAGACGCTAACCCTAATAAAGTATTTTTAATTAAATGTAGTATTTTTGACATAATATCTGACTAACATTGTAGTTAAAAATTTAATCTGTGAGTTGAATCAAAGCTTGAAAAATAAATCACTGTGTGAGTTTCTGATAGATTTCATTAATATTTTATGAAATTTTCCATGGAGGCTTTAAAAGTCTTTTCCTAAGAAAACTTTTATATTTTTCAGAGGAAGGTACTGAATACTATGTATGATACTGTGTTTTATTTAAAAAACATTACCATTCTGAACAAAGTTTCATCACTTTCATCGTGATACTTAATTATTACTTTACTAAATAAACTATTTCTGAAATGACTCCTGGAAGGTTTTTAAATAAAAACCAACATAAGAATACAGTAGGAAATAAACCCAAAAGCCAGAGAGGAATTTAGGGGCTATTTAGTTATAATCCTTCATTTTAAAGACGAAAAATAATGAGACCAGAAAGATTGGAGGATCCCAATGTCCCGTGCTCAGCAAGTAGACATGTGTGGCACCTTCCCTTTTCTCCTATTTCCTAAGACTCTGGAATCCAACTTCATATCAAACTTTTTATATTTTCTTTGGGATAGTAGACTTTATGAAGCCTGTTGGCAGCATTCAAAACAAAAGGGGAAGGGAGAGGGGGCAGATATGAGTGCTGCGTGGTCCCCACATTTTACTTCTTTATTCTCTTTGCCACTTCTCTCTTCCTTACCATCCATTTCTCCATATCATCACACTCATTTTAACTTTCACTCTAGCACTCCGCTGTGTGTTAGAGCCACTGGTCAGTCCGACCGCCAGTTCTCAGCCCTCGTCTTACTTGGCCCATCTGCTGGATGTGAAACTGTTCACCACTCCCTTCTCCCTGGAACACTTTCTTAATTGGCCCTCCAGGCACTCAATTGTCTTCCTTCTCCTCTCACAGTAGTGGGTATTCCTTTTTGTCTCCTTTTTTTTTGAATGTACTGATGTTAGGACGCAGTGTTTTCTGCACTCTTTTACCTTACTTCTCCGTCAGTGTTCCCACCCAGTGCCATGGCTTTACATAGCTTTCTGCAGGCTATGATACACAAGTTAATTTTTCTAGCCCAGCCCTTTGCCCCAAACTCCAAATCCATATATCCCACGGCCAGTTTGACGTATCCACTTGCATGTCTAATGAACATCTTCATATTTGACGTATCCATAACTGACTTCTCCCCCACCTTCATCTTGTTGAGTAAAGGCACCTTCAGTCCACCCAGCTGCATACGCCAAAGCCTTGGAATCATTTGTGACATCTCTTTCTTTCAGAGTCATGACCTCCAATCTGGAAATTGTGCTGGCTCTACGTTTGACATGTACCCAGAAGTCAGACCTGACTCATATCTTCCAGTTCTACAGCCCTTCTCCAAGCTACCATCAGCTCTGTCTTAGATCACAGCAACAACCTTTTCACTGGTCTCCCAGCTTCTCCACAGACGCAGTCTACTCTGAACTCGGCTGCCACCATGATGCCTTTGGTCTACAAGTCTGGTCTCTCTACTTCTCTGCAAAAGCCTCACATCACTCAGTGTGACAGTCCTGGTAGCTGTGATTGCTTCAAGCACCCTGCAAGATCTGGTTCCTAGCTCTTCTCTGACTTCTGCAATGCCTTCCTCCTCTTATCCCTCTCCAGGCACCCTGGCTTCCTATTCTTCCTCAACGCCTTAAGCACAGTTTCTGATGTGGGGTCTTCGCCCCACAATCGGGTCACTTCAAATATCTGGACAGCTTGCCCCTCTGAGTTTCCACTCACATCTCATCACTCAGGTGGGTCCCACCTTCCCTTTTATTACTGAAGTCTCCTACCTCATGCACGTGGCACTCCTGATCTTGACCTGTACTACCTTTGCTTTTTCTTCTTTTCAAAGACTTCTCTATCACCTTCTAAGATACGGTCTGTTCATAACCTGTGCGCTTTCTTATTGTGTTTCTTCTTTATTGTCTGTTTCCCGTTAGAATGAGAGCAGAGACCTTCATCAGCCCTATTCACTGAAGTGTCTCACAGCCTAAGACAGCTTAGTATGAGTACCTCATCCTAGGTATGCAATATGTTTGCTGACAGAGTCAATAAATTCTCCTTCTTGAAGCTTTCTCTGTCATTGCTTTCTAGGACACCGTATTCTTATGTCCTGTCACTCTCTGGAAATTTCGTTTCTGATTTGGTTTTATTCTAGTAAGCATAGGTGCTCTTTAACACTCTTCCTTGACATGTTTATTTTGGCACTCAACATAACCAAGTAAATGTCTGTGCTTGATGTCCTATGAATTACTCATAATATCCAGGACGGATTTTAAAATCAAAATTCTACTGGGAAAATGCTTACTTTTGTGTAGAGGACTTGTAAAATGACTTCTTTATGTCGTATGACTTGTTTGGTTGAACAAGCGGTTCACCATCATCCTAGAAGGCATGAATAGTAAGTTTTAAGAGACTGAGTAAATAAGAGGAGTTTGTATTGCTTTCTATTCCCCATGTTTTCATGTTTGCTCTTCATTTTTCTGCTTTCAAGCACCTCTTGATTTTACCAGATTTAAAGTTTCCCTCTTTTTTCTCTTTCGTTTTAGAAGTTTATATTCTCTTTACATCATCGTAATTGTTAAACTAAAATTTACAAAATGTATGTTAAGGTTAATGGAAAGTGAGATTTATGAGAAATGCCTTGAATTTTAAACATTTACAAATAATTAGTTTTAGTGCTATATAATTGAAGCATTAAAAGAGTCTTGTTTGTTTTGTCTTCTTTTTTTTTTATCTTTTCTTTTTTATTAAATCATATCTGTGTACAATAATTCAGTCATGGGGTACAGTGTACGGGCTTCAGATACAATCAGAGATACTTTCATCAACCTGATTGCGATAACATTCAAGAGACTCTCATTACTTTGTGAGAACAATTTTGATCCGTATTTAGAAGTTTTCTCCTAACCTTTCAAATATGTACCACCGGTGTGATCCCGCCCTCTATCCTCACTCCCCCACCCTCCCTCTCCCTCCCCTTCCCTCCCTCTCCCCTTTCCCTATCTTCTTGTGCAATAAGTGGGCTGTAGATCTTTAATAAGTCATCGTGTGACTTGTAATGACATGTAATCATTCACATTCATATGGAAGTGCATGTTGAGGGTGGGATACTTTGTAGGCATTTGGGATAACCAAGTGAGCAAAACAAACAAATATTCCAGCACTTGTGGTGCAGAGGGAGAAAAACAACAGACAACAGCAAATAAATCAAGTATACAGGAGGTGAGAAAACAGCAAGTGCGATGGAAGAAAGAAAAAGTCAGAAACAGTGGGAAAGCGCTCGGAGAACTGAGTTAAAAACAGTTGCAAAACACCTTCCATTAAAATTTATTTATAGGAATAAACTTTACCAGCGTTTACCTAAGAATACAAAAGAAAAAAGCACACATAGGGCTGGAATCTGATCTCATTCTAACAAGAGTCGTTATTCATACACAGGTAACTAAGCCAGTTGTAGAAAAGTCTGTCCCACTCATCACATTAAGAAATGCATTTCGAGAATTATTTTGTATTTTTTATTTTTAAAACTTATATAACAAAATTAGTAACACATTTTGTTGTTTGTATAACTCAACCCAGAATGAATCTTTAAACATTTAAGAATTTATGACCTCACAATTTCAAGATACATGTTATATTTGGTGGTAGCTAAGATGATCAGTAAGAGAGCTAATGGCATAAAACACATATTACATTGGGAGAAAATTATGTGGGGAAAGTGGTGTGAAAATTTTAGTTCAAATGGGAAAAGGATCAAGGTAAAATTTGTGGTTTCTAAAACAGAGCTTGTTCATTAACTTTTTTAATGGAAAATGATGGCTACTAACCTGCCATGGCACCTAGATGCAATTGAATGTATTGAAATGAGTGATGTAGCTATTATAATTTCAAATGGAAATATACATAACATGCTTGAAATTATCTTCTTTGCAACTACTTAAATTCATGATAAAAATTTTTAGATGCTAATGTTGTAATTGAGAAATGCTTTAATTGTGAGGAGTTTTGTTTTTTGGTCTTTGTTTTTGTTTTCTTTTTTGAGACAGAGTCTTACTTTGTTACCCTCAGTACAGTGCCGTGGCATCACAGCTCACAACAACCTCAATCTTTTGGGTTCAAGCAATCCTCTTGCCTCAGCCTCCCAAGTAGCTGGGACTACAGGTGCCTGGTTAGTTTTAGGGACGGGGTCTTGCTCTTGCTCAGGCTGGTTTTGAACTCCTAAGCTCAGGTGATCCACCCACCTCTGCCTCCCAAAGTACACTTCACCCAGACAATTGTGAGGAGTTTTAAAAATTATTTTAGAGAATCTATAAGAAAAAACTTCAGTCTGTACAATGATGCTTAAGATACATTGTGTGTGTCTTCTAGAAATTCACAGTTTAAGATGAAGGGAAATTACTAACACTTATAGCTTAAGTATGATTAAATGATGATTAAATTAATGATTTGGCTCTCTTATGATATATCACAAAAGAGGTACAAGAAAAGCTGCATGAGGACCCACAGGTGGAAGAGTTGGTTGATAAGGAGAGTTTCAAAATAATCGTAATAAATGACACTAATATTCATTTTACTCCTTATCATATGATAAACATTGTGTTAATTCTTCACATATACTATTTAGTTCAATTTCCACAGCAGTCCTATGAGGTAGGTTTGGTTATTATCCCAACTTTATAAATGAAGCAAAAGACATTAAAATACTTGTTCAAAGTCATAATGCTAATTATTAATGAAGCTAGGATTCAAGTCTAAGACTTCTGACATCAAGGATGTAATGCCTGATGTTCATGTAGCCCTTTGATTCTTTTAAGAGCTGTGAACACATTTATCTTCTCAGCAGTTCTTTTAGATAGCAAGGCAGAAATCAGTATTTGGATTTTGTAAAGGGTCAAGAGATTCACCTATGGTTGCTCAACTGGTGAGTGATGATTCTGGAACACTGAGCCTTTCTCAGAGACAGCCCAGCCCCTGGATGCCTCCACCTGGACGTCTGGACTGCGCCTGGAAGCCCCTTGTTCTTTCCAGACCCTGCTCCCTCCACTTGGGCTCCAACTCCCACCTTAATTCCACTGTGTTCACTTCCACGTGTTGGTAGCTATCTGAACGTGTTCTTTAAGCCTGTCCCCAAATCTGTGTGTTCTCTGAGGTCAGGGACCCTGTGTCCCCTTCCTTCAGGATTGCCATGCAGGGCTCAGGTAAGAGTTCTGCTCAGTAGGGACTTCAGAATAGGGATGGACAGGCAGACCGAATGTGGAACAAGAGAAAGAACTCCGGTCTCACCAACTCCACCCCCTTCAACTGTGGAAGAAGTCATCTGTCCCGAGGAATCCTGGCCTCTGGAAGCAAACTTCTAAAATACCAGGTCACACTGAGCCTAGATTTCCTACTCTTTCGTATTCGGCTGAACTGGGAGGAAGACACACTCTCTGGTTCCAAACACATTCTCAGTTATCCTCTTTAAGCATAGGATTCGGTGGTACAGAAGTAAGTTTTAAAACTTCATTTTTGCTTAACTTTAAAAGCTGTTCTGGGATTAGCAGGTGTCTGACATTCTGGGAATTTCCAAGGAAAACCCCACTCAGGAAGAACTATGAAGTCACTGGATCGTCCATCTGGTTTTGAGACAATTCTCCTCCCCTCATTCCTCCATTTTTCAGTGCCAGAAACTGAGCGCACATCTCCTAGGCCTGTGGTTCTCAACCTTTCTAATGCCGCGATGTGTTTTCAATGTTACAAAGGGGTGGCGCCCCACAGGTTGAGAACCGCTGTCCTGGGCAATTTGAAGCACCATTTGAGGTAGATCTGTTCTCTTCCCACGGCCCATTCTATCAGGACGGCCCTCCCTCCCCTGTGGGAAAGGAAATAGCCGTGGTATCAGCAAAGGCTCTAAGAAGGCAAAACGCTGGCTCCAAATCAAAACCTCGTCTGGGATCAGACCCTCCAGGGGCCTATTCTCGGCTTCCCACTCACCTCTTCTTGTAGTCCTCCACCAAATCCTGCATGCTCCTCAGCTCCGAGTCCAGCCTCACCCTGTCCCCCGACAGCGTCTCCAGCTGCTTCCGCAGGCCGCTGGTGTAGCCCTCAAGGATGGGCTCCAGGGTGTTCCTGCAGTTGTTCAGGTCCAGCTGCTGCAGGAGGTTCCACTTGGTCTCCAGCACCTGGTTCTGCTGCTCCAGGAAGCGCACCTGGAACCCAACAGTGGTCATGGCCCAGAGTCCTCATGCTGCTGCTTCTCAAAGGTGAGGAGAGGGCCCCAGAAATGAGACGCAGCCATCCCCAGGTGGCAGTGGGTGGGTGGGTGGGGGGGTTGGAAGGTGCGAGGCTTGTCCGAGGTTGGATTCGGCCAGGGGAACATGCTCACTCCTGTCTCCAAGGTAAGCACTAAGATGTCGTCTAAATGAAACCCTGGGCTTGGCGCCTGTAGCTCAGCAGCTAGGGTGCTAGCCACATACACCAGAGGTGGCGGGTTCAAACCCCACCAGGGCCAGCTAAACAACGACAACTGCAACCAAAAATGGCTGGGTGTTGTGGAGGGCGCCTGTAGTCCCAGCTAGTTGGGAAACTGAGGCAAGAGAATTGGTTAAGCCCAAGAGTTAGAGGTTGCTGTGAGCTGTGATGCCTCGGCACTCTACCAAGGGCAACATAGTAAGACTCTGTTTCCAAAAAAGTAAAGAAAGAAAAGAAAAGAAAAGAAACCCGGAAGCAGGCTTAATCAGTGATATCATCTGCCTCTGCCTACCCCTCTGTGAGTGTTCCTGGGATGGCAGGGGCTTCCTGGCTGTAAATGCTGAGAGTGTGTTCTGCGTCAAGGGAAATGGGAATATGGGAGAAACAGTGCCTGGGGAATGACACTGGAAAGCCACGGTGGTGGTGAGGAGGTTCTTCCTGTTGTGTAGGCCTAAATCATTCCGCAGTGTTTCTTGTTCAAAGCAGGCTGTCACCTCTTCACAAATTTCCTTCATACTTGACCAGAGGTTTCCCATTTTTGGACAAACTAACCAGGCCATCTGCCACTCCCCAGCATCCTCCCCTCTCTTAGCTTTCGGGACAGAAGGGAACAAGCTGGGGAACAGCAGACTTAGCAGGAGGAAGAGCTGCCCCGTCCTGCAGAGCACTCTTTGAGTCCCGCTCATGGCCGCTCCCCTCCAGCCACCCACTTCCTCTTCCCTGACACAGTGGTGAGTCGCACCATCCCCCGTCAACTGTCCTATCAGTGTGGGCACGTCTCCTGGCCTCCCTGTTCTCAGGTACCTCGTCTGCAAGGCAGAGTAATAACAGAGTCACGGAGTATGCCTTGGCAAGTGAGAATCAGCTGGGCAGCTCCGGGTGTTGAGGAACGTCTTCATAAATGTCAGCTACTGTTATTATTATGTCCCCTTGTCACTCACAGTCTAGACCTCGGGCCAGGTAGAGACAAGAGAAGCCCAGGCCTTGTTTCCTCCCAATCCCCAGGGTCACTGCCTTGGAATCTCCAGTGACATCTCCCCTATTATCCCAATTTCTGGACACCACCCAAGCACACATTTGCTTGACGTGTCCTCTTTCCAAATCTCTGCTCCACCTCGCCCTCTGGCCCTTTTCTCTCATCTGCTTGGTGTACACACTTACCCTCTCCCTACCTCCCAAGTCCTTCTGCATTCACCAAGCACAGGTCGTGGGACATTCCCTGTTAGTGCCCCTCTAGGGCCCCTGTTCCGATCGTGTGTCCCCATCTCCTTCTCTGACATTGGGAGCCCTCGAGCAGCCCATTTTATGGCTCCTGAGGCCCACCTCCCTTCTGCTGTCTTATCTCACAGGGAAGAACGAAGCTCCCACATATTGGAAGTGTGTGCCAGGCACTGTTTTAAGCACCTTATAAACATCACAATTAATCCTCGTCACAACCCACTGGGGGAAGAACCACCACTGTGCCTATCTTACAGGTGAGGAAGGAAGGCTCAGAGAGGTTATAACTTGCCCAAGTTCCCACACAGCCAGGTCCCCGAACACACGGGGTCAGACGCTGGAGGACCCACCTTGTCGATGAAGGAAGCGAACTTGTTGTTCAGAGCCTTGATCTGCTCCCGCTCCTGGGCGCGCACCTTCTGGATGTCGGGGTCCAGCTCCACGTTGAGAGGGGCCAGAAGGCTCTTGTTGACCGTGACCTGAGGGATGCCCCCGGGCGGGCACACGGATGGACCCACGGGCCCCAGCCCAGCGCTGCCGAAGACGGTGCCCACGAAGCCGCCCAGGCGGCCGCAGCCTCTCCCGGCAGCAGAGCTGAGCGCCAGGCGCCGGCCGCCCCCCAGGCTGAAGAGGCTCTTGCTGCCGAAGGCGGCTGAGCCCTTGACCCCTGTCCTGAAGGAGGCGGAGCTGCTGCAGAGACGGCCTGAGAGGACCGCCGAGCAGCCGCTGAAGCCCAGGCGCTCCCTGCCGGGGTAGTGGGCCAACTGGCGGCTCATGGCTGGCACGGCCAAGGTCAAGCGGCTGGTGGCGCGGGAGGCAGGACAGGGGCGCAGATGGCTGCACACCTCCGCCACTCACCCCTTAAATAGGATGGGCGCCGGCTGGAGTCAGCATAATTTGCAGGACGGAACACCTTTTAGATCACTGGGGGTGGGGGCTCTCGGGTTCTCCTTTTGGGAAATTACCATCCACTCTCCAAGATTTTGTCTCCTCCTCCCTGAACTCCCCAGGACTCCCTATAAAGTGGCCCAGAACCCAGCATTTGCTTTGCTCACCTTCAGCATTATAATAATTTGGCCACTTTATCTCCCCTGCTGCCCTGCAATTATTGGGGTTATCACTGTTAGGATCCCTGGAGCGAACTTGCAGTGGGCCTGGCCCCTCTGAGTGCGTCTGGGGAGGGAGTGTGTGGAACCTGTGTCCGGGCCAGTCCTGTTTGAGAAATACACGAACAGGTCAAGAGTACTCCAGAGATTTATTCTTAGCCTGTCCCCCTCCTGCCTCCCCGGGCTTCCGGATGAGGACATCTCTGTCCTGTGTACCAAGAAGGAAGTTCAGGGGGAGGAGACTTCCACCACACCTGCTGTCTCAGTCTGTTGCGGCAAGCGGGACACTGTGGCAGACTTAAGGCTAGTGAGACCTCTGGTCGCAAGTGCTGGGGGGGCTGGCTTCAGGCCAGAGCTAGAAGGTTGCTCCAGAAAAGCCTTTCTGTATTAAGAGTGGGAACAGACCAGCTGGGAAGGAGGGAGGACGTCCTGGGAGGTGTCACGGGAAGGCTTCAGGCCTGGTTTGGAAAGTGAGTTTTCGTTGTTTTTGTTTCAGTTTTCTTTTTAGTAAAAGAAGAGGCTAATTTATCCAATCCAAGAAACCTCTGAACAGGTCATTTGCTACGCTGTCATCGCCAGTTCAGCATCAAGATGTGACCAATTATCAGGAACAGGTCAAGACAGCCAGGAACACTCCTCACATCAGAAATCAGTGACAGGAGTCCCGGCTGGGCAGGCTCCTTCTACAGTGGATCTGAATCCAGTGGCCTTTTCCCTAACTTAAGTTGTCTTTAAGTCTTCTCTGAGACAGCCTTCCTGCTCCTGGGGCACCCAGGTGAGTTGTTTCATTGCTGTTAATTTCTTGATCCAGCTAAGTCTTGGGGTCCCATTTCCTCCATCACACTGACAGGGCCCCCTGTATCAACCCTTCCTTCCCCTGCTTTCCCAGCACCCAGCCTAGGCCTTGGCACCAGGGACATTCAAGATCACTATGAAACAGACAGGAGCTCTCAGAGGTACCCTGGAGCCTGGACTCCCCTTGGAGACCTACAGGGGTGCCCAAATGGTACCTGGGGGTAATTGGCTGACACACCCTCCACTGGGCCAACCACAGGGCATAATAACAGCCAAGGTGTTTGCCCCACGGATATGAGGGCTTTGGTGAGTGGTGGCAATGGCGCCAGACGCAGATGAACAGATAGGGGCGTCTAGGGTGTCCTGGGTGGGGAAGAGAGTGGACTCTGGGAGCTGCCTCAGAGGAGAGGCTATAGTCCACTCCCTCTGCAGAGAGGAGGGGCAATGTCAGTGTGGCTAGGTGACCCTTAGGCCCTTCCAGAAGCTCTAGGTTATGCTTTTCATTATTTCATGAGATTCTTCACCCACCTGCTCCATAATTTTAGCCCATTTTTTCCCCACAAGTACAGGAAAGAGTTTATTAATTCTGGCTATTGAGAATAGAAATGCAATAGCTGGGCATTATGGCAGGCACCTGTAGTCCCAGTCACTTGGGAGGCTGAGGCAAGAGGACCACTTAAGCCCAAGAATTTGAGGTTGCTGTGAGCTGTGACGCTGCAACACTCTACCCAGGGCAACATAGTAAAAATCTGTCTCAAAAAAAAAAAAAGAGAGAGAGAGAGAATAAAAATGCAAGAAAATGATTTAAATTGAGAATTCTTACATAAGATTGGCTTACAAAAAGTGTCTTTGAAATCACTTTTTCTCTGGAAACTTTCTAAAGACCTGAGACACCTGTCCCTCTGGGACCAGGGCTTTTCTGCCCAGGGCTAGGGAATCAGTAAGATGACCTCTTCCTATCTTCCCATGAGGGATTGACTGACTGGATGAATCAGAAACGTCTCAACCCTGGATCACCTTTATCACAGATCATGAAGAGATAGCAATGACACATGCAGATTTCAGAGGCTCCAGATATGTTGGGATGTGAGCAGATCAAAGGTGGCAGAGGCCTGGAGGAGGGGTTCTCAATGCTTCTGTCTCTGACTGTCTCTTACAGTATCACTGCAGGCCCGGGTAACCATCTCGGCTATTAGTTCTTGGGTTAAAAACAACCCCCCACATTGGTAAATGAATGTCACCATTTGAAACCAGACCTCTACACTAAAAGATGGATGAAGCCACTCTAAGCAGGACTTGCAAATGTGTCACTGGTTAAACCAGGTCTCTTATGCCCTGCAACACTAGTTCCTAAGACAATAATAGTTATCATATGGAGAAGAAACATGAGGATGGATTCTGCGCTGGGTTTTAAATAAAAAAGGTTAAACAGGCATCTTATTGTAGGACTTTCTAGATCCTTTAACACTTAGTGCCAGAATGGTGAACTACTCTGTACAGGACCAGGATGGCAGGCACATGTCGTTACACATTCGTGCAAACCTATAGCATATGTAACACCAAGGGAGAATCCTAATGTAAACTATGGAATTTGGGTGATAATAATGTGCCCAACATAAGTTGGTCATTTATAAGAAATGTCCTACTCTGGGGGGAAATGTTGCTAAGCTAGGGGGCTGTGCATGTGTGGCAACAGGGTACATGGGAAATCTCGATACCTTCTACTCAATTTTGTCATAAACCTAAGACTTATCTAAAAAGTAAAGTCTATTAAATAAATAAATAGATGGATGGATGGTGTTAAACCCCAATAACAACAACAACAAAATACAAAATGCTTTTTATTGTGACAAAGGGTGATACAAAACTTCATGTTTTTCACACATGTTAGCTGAGAGGTGGGATTATGAATCATGGGGCTTTTTCTACCTCTTAATATTTGTGAATTTTCTAATAAGCATATAATATTTTTATAAGTAAGCTTTTCCCCAAAAAATCTAGAGAAAAGGAAGAAGCCTGATTCTTGTATCAAAAACAAAGTTTCAGAACACACATAAAAACTCAGGGTTTTCCATACCTGTTTTAGGCCACAGAGCCCTCTTTTTAGCCAAAGATGGGAACCAGAGTTTCAAAGAATGTTCTTTAAGAAACACTGAACAAGTTATCTCCCCTTCACCACTAAACAAACTTGAATTTCCCAAATCTAAACAGATTTACAATATTTCCTTAAAAACATGAAGCAGGGGAGAGTAATTGGTGGGATCACATTTACAGTGCATCTTAGAAGGGTACAGATGAAACTTACTAAATGCAGAATACAAATGTCTTCATACAATAACTAGGAAAGTGCCATTAAGGCTATGTTAAACAGTTTGATGAAAATGTTTCAGATTGTATATGAAGCAGCACATTGTACCCCATGATTGCACTAATGTACACAGCTATGATTTAATTAAAAAAAAAAAAAAAAACATGAAGCAGACCAAAGTGTAGTATGCAGGCTGATCTAGTTCACGGCAACTGCCCAGAGTTGTACTGTCAAAACCAAAAGGAGGTTGTTTACATGGACTCGGGAGAGCGTGTGCCAGTGTCATACTAGCCTAGGCCTGGCATCGGGTATCTAGGCTGAGGAAGGTGTGTCAGAGACCGCCAGAGCTCACCAATCATCCTCTCTTTGCTCCTCATTTCCCAGCCTCCTTTGCAGTTCTTTTGGGATTCAGGGCAGTGATTTTCAAAGGGTGTGCCATGGCACACTGGTGTGTCGTGAGAGGATCTTAGGCGTGCCGCAAAAATTTTTAAAGATCATTAACTATTTTCAAAAGAAGTTTGAAACACAGTATGCGTACACGTCAAAATTGAAATCTCTTTTAGTTGATTTTATATCATTGTTATAATAAATAAATTTTTTATTGTTTTAATAAATAACCACCAGCTTATTTCTAAAGTGGGGTATAACCTTGAAAAATAAGGGCATAGGGCATGTGAGTGGCATTGAAGCATGTCCCTCCAAGGGGACAGTAAGCAGCCCCTGTGCCACCTCCATCTCTTTTCCCCTGTCTCGGTGACCTTGGAGGTCTTATGTTTCATGTGTCAGGGCTGCAAGACAGGAGAGCCTAGGTCCCTGAGATGCCTCTTGGGGGAACCATATGGGACGGCTGCCCTAACCCACCCTGGACTGTGACTGAGGAATACATCTCTGTCATGTTAAGCTGCTCAGGTTTCAGGGACGGTCCACTGAGGCAGTCAGTGTTCATTCTCTGGATCCAAGCACAGAAGTTTGATGGCAGAAATATCTCTTCATAGCCAACACTCTTTATCTCAAGTTCATGTTCATCAAATAACCTTCTGATCACTAGTGGACCTTTTCTACTTCCCTTCTCATTTAAGGTTCTTAAAAGAATAATTTATACCTAATCATAATAAGAGCCATCATTTATGGAGCACTTTCTATGTGGCAGGCACTAAAGTGAATAATTTTCATACATTATTTCATTCGATTTTATTCTCGTGACAACTTTATGAGGTAACTCCTTTTTTAGCCCCATTTTACAGGTGAGGAAACTGAAGCTTATGGACCAGAAGTATCTTGCCTGAGTCGCAGAGTGGCAGAGTCTTCCTGACTCGGGGTCCATCTGACACCCAAGGGAGCTCTAGAGGATAAAATCTCAGCTCTTAACAGACACGAAAGGGCCTCTCTGGACGGCTGCTGCCTACCTCCCTGACTCCGAGTGCCACTGCACCCTCCCTCACGACCTACTGACCCTCCTGCAGCCCTACACTTCACACTACAGCAACAGTAACCTATTTTTACCCTGCTAGCGCCTCACTACAAAGCTCCCTTCCCACTCCTGTCCACCTAGTAAATTCCTATCCATCCTCGAACACCTCTCCACACGTTGCTTCCCTTGTGACCTTCCCTGACCCCCCGAAGGTCCTCACTCTCTTCTGTGCTGCCTCTGTGACTTCTTTGGCTGCTGATATCTCACCTACTGCAGTCACGTTTTGTGTGGATGTGTCTCCCTCGGGTGTGGACCAGGTTTCTTCATCACTGTATCCCCAGCACTAATATGTGCCAAGCATATGACACACACCTAATAAATATCTGTGGGTCTGACTTTCTTCCCTGGCCCTATGAGCATATTCCTGAGACTCGTTATTCTGCAAGTCAGTTCTCCTTTGGGAAATGCACAAACGGGCACTCCAGTTTACAAGATGATCACTCTAAGTCTGGGTTTTGTGAATTGCTTTACCAGCAGCTACACACCTCTTTCAGCGACCTAATTAAGTCAAGTTTCTGAACCAAAAAATAAGGAGGACAAGCTTTTGTTTCCACTAACATTTATTTACTTTTTTTTTTTTTTTAAGAGACAGAGTCTCACTTTGTTGCCCTCAGTAGAGGCCATAGCATCACAGCTCACAGCAGCCTCCAGCTCTTGGGCTTAGGCGATTCTTTTGCCTCAGTCTACTAACGTTTATTAAGCACAGACTTTGTTACCAGGAGTTGCATCAGTCATCCTCATGTTGTCTCATTTTAATCTAACAACCATCAGCAAACAGTAGTCTTCCTATTGTGTAGCTAAAGAAATGAGGTTCAAAAGGGCTTTGCCCATCATCACGAGTTCCTGGCACAGTCTAAATCTGAATTCAAAGTTTGACCTGAAAGGACTCTTTCTGGGCCCTGTTCAGATGCCACCTGGGAGCCCCAACCTGAACGTGTGCTAGCCTCTCACTTGCTTTTATATCCTGTTACATCCCAATAGCATCACTGTGGCCTGGAGACCTGTGAGAAATGTCTGAGCACGTGAGAGTTTTGAAAGCAAGGTAGTATGTTTACCATAGATTGCCCCATACTTAAACACATACACAAACACACTGACACATACACAGACTCATACATACATATATGTATGTGCGTGTATGTACACACAAACACACACACCCATACTCAACACAGTAGAAATTTTACTAAGGACCAAGAGAACAAGGGCCATTACTTCCGAGAGAAATCTACCTTTGGGCCTTTTCTCAGGGGACAGAGAACAGCTATCACTTGACCCTTCTGCTGCCTCTTATCCAGTTTTTAATATTGCCACCAGACAAATGTTGGCTCCTTCTCCCTGCTGATAAGCTGAACCGTCATAGGGACTGTCCATTCCCTGGGCCACCGGCGTGAGGAAAGCATGACTTGGAAGGGGCACCACTGGGGTTGAGGGGAAGAGTGAATGCCGAGTGTCACAAGGCCAGTGGAGGTGGTGGGCAGGGCTGGGCAGGGTCTCTTTCACTCAGATCAGAAGACACTTCCAGCCCTCCGATACCCCTGGTTCTTGTTCATTGACCACTCCATGTGTGGAAAAGACATGGTCTGAGACGAGGATTCCCTTAGGGGAGAGAAGCAGCCTGACCTTGCATGTGTTTTATCAGTTTATTGGTGAGACCCAGGGAGCAGGTGGGTGGGTCCTCCTGCAGGACAAGCACTCACAGATTGAGAGCACAGATGCCTCAGTCGATGGGAACAGGCTCAGTGGGACCCCCAGCTACGTACTGTGCGTGGCCGTGTGAGACACAGCCTATCTCCAGGTGTTTTGCCTGAGCTGGTGCTGCTCTAGCAGGAGACTGTTCTTACAAGCTAGTGAACAGGCCTGAAGCCTCGTGCGGCCAGGGTGTACACAGCCACATAGTTACCAAGCCCGTGTGTGGAAGGGGCAGCGGGGAGATTCTGGTTGCCCTGAAGAGGGAACCTTCCTCTGTAAGGAGACATGTAGGCAGAGAAAGGGTCAAGCCGTCATCAGCAAGGGGAGGCTCAGTTAAGTCGAAAGCTCTGTTTGTATGGAGGGAGAAAGCCAGGCAAGACGGCACCAGTCTCGAATCCTGATTCTACATTAAGAAACACTGAGGCCAAAGAGCAGGAAGAAGGAAGAGGTGTCAGTGGCAAAGAAAAGCAAGGAGATGATGGCACGTGGGGTAACAGAGGAGTCTGCTAGAGAAGGGAGTCCAGCGGAAACCAAGCAAGGCGGACTGCTGGGAAACACACTGTCCTCCCCTCTATCTCGTGGTTTTCTTGGTGGGTGAGCTCAGAGCCAAGGTCTTTGCCTGGGTATCTTTGAACTCACTTGCACTCCCCAGCTTGACCTTTGCTTCCCCACGGGGACTGCAGTTCCCACTGCCAGTGACACAGCCCCCAGACAGCAAGCTGTACCCCCCACTGACAGAACTGGGCCAGTAGCCATAGGTGCTGGTGCCACCAAACCCAAAGCCAGCGCCTGTGCCCACAGTGCCGGGTGCTGAGCTGTTGATGACAGCTGTGGAGGAGAGAGGAAGGAGTGGTTGGTGTGTGTCCCAGAACAGGAGTGGCCCTAAGTTTCCCTCCAACATCCCAGCCCCAACTAGCATAAATGCCTTCCTCTTAAGCAAACACTTTGCATGAACTTGGGTTTACCTGAGCCGCTTAAGCACCAGGAAAAACAGCCCCCATCCCACAAAGCCCCCAGATCAGGTGCTCATCACTCGTTGAATGAACAGGAGTGGCAAGAGCATCCCTCAAGGGACGAGTGGTGCTCAGGCAGCAGGTAAGCCACCGAGTCCTTGCATTCAACTTTAGAATACATTCCCAAGGCTGTTTTCTCAAAAGAATTTCCTGATTATTTGAACTAGGAGAGCTTTTGCTGGTCCCTCTCTTAGGAGACCGAGCCAAGCCCTGCGGGTGGCATTAACCTGAGCAGCATGACACGTGCATGGCCGTGTCTGTGCACGGTGAGAGGTGCCTGCTGCACTCACAGTTGCTCATTCAGGAAAGCCAGCTGGGGGTGGTGGAAGAGGGAAGGGGCTGAGGGTTTCATCCTAGCATGAGACTGCTGGGGAAGGAGAAAGTGTGCAATGCCAGAACGTGAGGGGTGCTGACTCCACCAGGGAAGTGGCAGCTCCAAATGGGAAGGCCTCGGATCTTGGCAAGGAAGGTGGGCATGTGACAGCCTACCAGGCAGAGCCCAGCTGTTCCCTGGGCCCCAGTGATAGGAACCCACTCACTTTGTGACTGTTTTGGTTTTTTTGTTGTTGTTGTTAGAGATAGACTCTCACTCTGTTGCCCTGGGGGAGTGCTGTGGCATCACAGCTCACAGCAACCTCAAACTCCTGGGCCTAAGTGATCCTCTTGTCTCAGCCTCCTTCATAAGAAGGACTACAGGTGCCTGCTACTACACCTGGCTAGTTTTTCTATTTTTAGTAGAGATGGGTCTCGCTCTTGCTCGGGCTCATCTTAAACTCCTGACCTCAAGCAATCCACTTGCCTCGGCCTCCTAGAGTGCTAGGATTACAGGTATGAGCCACGGTGCCCAGCTTGTAGTTGTTGATGGGCTAAAAATATTCCCTCGGAGATGTGGAATACTCACAAATGCTCACGGAGCTGGTGTGTTCTCCAGACATCCTGTACAGAGAGAAAGCACAAGGCATCTTCATCACATGGACTCCCAGAGTCACCCTCACCCCATCTCCACATAGACCCAGAAGGCACCAGCTGGGCTGGCTCAGCCTCCACGCACCCCTCCAGCTGACCAGATGACATTGACTGTCCCTGCATGTCGCTAAGCCCTTCCTCGCCATCCTTAGTCCATTGTACCCACTTCAGAGATTGGAGCCTCAATCTTGGAGCCCCCGACACCATCACCACCTCCCAGCGTTCCTCCCGCTGCATTTTCCTTGGACCCATTTCTTTCCTCCTGTGACGCTGATGCCCCGATTAGTCCACAGGTGGAAAGACAGGATTAGGAGTTGCTACTAATAACTAACTCTATGGTTTGGGGACCAGTAACTTCTCCTCTCCAAGTCTCAGTTATAAAATGGTGCTAGGTTAGAACAGCGTTTTCCAAATGTCAGCATTTGGTGTAGCACCCTTCCAACTGTTGCTACGACCATGAACAACTTACACTGTTATATATTTAATAGTTTTAATTGAGTCTGCCTTTTAAAACAAAATCCCATTTCTCTTAAAAAGAAGTTGTAGGCGGCACCTGTGGCACAGGGAGTAGGGCACTGGCCCCAGCATACCAGAGGTGGCAGGTTCAAACCCAGCCCCGACCCAGAAAAAAGAGAAGTTTTAAATCACCTGGGTAAATAGAAAACCAGTATTATTACCTAACCAAATAAGAAAAAAGGTAGCAGAAAAACTAATATAACGAAATTAAAACAATTTAAATTTTTTTGGCTTAGATATTGTTGTCTGCCCAAAGTCTCTAAACTTGAGATCTACGATCTCTTTATCAATGGGGATTTATGCAAATGTCTGAGAGTTGCTAACGACAGAAATTGCTGTCACTTTAGTTGGCTGAATGCTGTTTAAGGCTGTGTTTGTAAAACATCTCCAACACCCCTAGCAGCCTGCCCTCACATTCTGGGAAACTCTGAGTGAGAGGATTGCAAGGGTTTCCCAGCCCCTCTGTCTGCCCACCTGCACTCCTCGCCCTCCAGCAGCTTCCTGTAGGTGGCAATCTCAATGTCCAGGGCCAGCTTCAAGCTCAGGAGCTCCTGGTACTCCCGCAGCATCCGCGCCAGCTCCTCCTTGGCCTGGTGCAGGGCGGCCTCCAGCTCATCCAGCTTGGCCCGGGCGTCCTTGAAGGCACAGTCCCCCCGCTGCTCGGCATCGGCGATGGCCATCTCCAGGTTGGTGCACTGAGGTCAGAAGGTTGCAGTTCCCCTGAGTTCTAAAGCACCCTGGGCCTCACTTCACCCTACACATACTCACAGTGCTCAGACCCTCCTTAGTCCTGCCCATTTCCAAGAGCGGAGACCCAGCCACACCATGGCAGTAGGAAACTGTCAACCTGGGACTGAGCCCCACGGCTTTATGAAAAGGCTCCACGGTTCTTCCAGACTTCAGCTGGCAGCTCAGTGTGTGGGCCGAGAGCAGGGGCTCCTTCTGAGGTGGAGGCCCAGTGAAGGAAGGGGGCATGCTGAGCAGTTCACCCCTTCCTTGGGAGTGAATCAGGACCACCCAGCCCCCTTTACCTGCTTTTTCACACTCTCGATCTCGGAGCGCAGCCTTTGGATAAGACGGGTCAGTTCTGAGATCTCATTCTTGGTGTATTTCAGGTCATCCCCGTGCCGGCCAGCTGCCAGCTGCAGCTCCTGGAACTGAGGAGAGAATGGCCAAAGCAAGACATTGACTTGGGTCCCGGCTGAACTCAACCTGGCACAGAGGCTGTGCATTTGCTTGGGGAGCCTGGCAGAGGTGGCAGAGGTGGTAGAGGTCCCCAGCCTCACCAGGCCTATCGACAGCCTTCCATTCAAACATTTGCTCTTTGGATTTGTTTGACTTGAGCACAGCTGATCTCACTGACGGTTAGATTTTTAGGACTGTGGAATGCCCCATGCTCTTCACAGTGCAATTTTACAACACACAACTCCAATTAAGATGCTCCTGTGCCTATAGCCTTTCAAAGTCAATGTCAAATTCAAACTTCTAGCACACCAGGTACTCATTTCCCACTACCCATTGCCTAACTGGCTCCCCAGTTATGCAAAAGAGTCCCATGGTTCCCCAAATGTCCCATGTGCCCTTGTGTCTCTGAGCCTTTGCATGAGCTTCCCCCTCCACCTGAGAAACCCTTCTCACCCATCTTTCCTTTCCCCCCAGCTAGCTCCAACTGAGCCAGTGCAGGCTCACTTCCTCCAGGAGGACTTCCCTGACCCCCTTGTTGGGTGTAATTTTGTTCCCATTGCTCCTGACACCAGTCCACAGGTCTTCCCACACTGTACTACAATCGTACATTTCTATGCCTTTGCCATCAGATTCAGAATGAACGGATGGCAGGAGCTTTTATTTTATTTCTGAATTCCCAGTACCTAGCACAGTGTGTGGTTCATGTCCAAAACAGGTCTGATGAATGAATGAAAGGGTGAGTGAACAAATGAGGGAGCCAATGAGCTGTCCGTCTGTGTTTTCTGTGACTCCCTCTCCTTGACAGCTTAGCAGGCCCCAGGCTACAGACCTCTGGCTGGGCTGGGACAGCAGGAGGGCACAGCTGGGAGGAATATTCTGCATGAGTAATATTCCAGAGGAATATTCCAGATATACCCCAACACCACTGGCCATGAATTTTGGGTCATCTGCTAAATTGGGATTATTCCTGCCTTTGATGGAATCCATTAATTGTCGACAGAAAGTGCATCAATTCCATCCAGAATTTGGCTTAAAGGAAATATACAACATCTGTGATCTTCAGCAGTCTGGGGCAGTGTGCTTCTCGGCCTCCATCCCTGGGTGCTCAGCCCCAACATGGCTCGAGATTCAGAATTGTTCCTAGAGATGCCAAGTCCCCTGGAAGGCAGAGGGCCTTCTCTCTTTGGTCCCTGCATTTTATCTTTAATGTTAACCCTGGGACAGGTGTCATTGTCCCACTTCTCTGAAGGCCATGCAAGTAGGATGGTCCCCCGCACCAGCTGTGACACCAAACAGCCTCCTTCTGATTTCTGCTGTCAGCCCACACAGACTTTGGAGCAAATGCTTCTTACCAGACTCTTCTGACTTTCTGCGTAAACACGGTGGAATTTGCAGCCACTCCATTCTGACTGGCTTCACCACTCCCTGGCAAAATGCCCTTAGCAAGTTACCTGAACTACCTGAGTCCTGCCTTCTTCATCTTTAGAAGAGGAGTAATTAAAATAAGCCTTCATAATACTGTTGTTAGGAGTCCATAAATAAAATTCAGCTCATGTAGAGTTTACCTCTAACAAGAGAAGGGGACTTATACATAACCTCAAACAGCAAATGGTCCAAAATCATGTCTATGCAGACTGTCTGATTCTTCTGGAAAGTGTTAGTTGGGTGACAGCCTGTGGCAGCCCGGAGTGGTCGGGCTGACAGTTGTTTCCCACCCTAGCTTGCAACAGTAGGATGGAGCCTAAACCTTTATTAAGAAGCCCTGGTCCGTGTAGTCTCCTAGGCCTTGAAAGCCTCCCTCCTCCCCTGCTGCAGGCCAACTCCCTCAGTGCCAGGCCAACCAGGAGGCAGAGAGGAGGACAAGATAAGGTCTCCCAAGATGTGAATTCCCTGAGAAAGAGCCTGATGAACAGCAAGGAACCATTGGGAAATTGCCTCAGGATGTGAGAAAGGAACTTATCTAAAGAATCACTTCCCACCCACCACCCGTTAGAGGAACTAGTTAAGATCTAAGGACTCCAACTTGCCCTTTACCCCTGATTGGACTTGAATAAAAATGTAGGAGTTCCCTGACTCCAGATCACACCGAAGAGACTTCTCATTTATCCTAATTAACCCAGGCGTTGAGGTGCTGGCTACTCACATTTCCCTCCCCAGCTAGACTGAGGTCAAACTCTCTGCCTCCAGGAGGCTGTTTGTGACCAGCCCACCTAGTCCTGGTTCCCTAATCTGAGTCTGGCCTCGGTTGCGTGCGTCCTCTGACGGCTGCCATTGGGGGACCTCAAGGACAGAGCTGCGTCTTCTCCACAGACACGGTCTGGATTTTTGGCCCCTCCAAATCTTGTGTTGAAATTTGTTCCCAGGTGCCCCAGTGTTGGAGGTGGGGCCTGGTGGGAGGTGTTAGGGTCATGGGGGCAGATCCCTCATGAATGGCCTGGTGCCATCTGTGATACTGAGTTCTCCTTTGTCAGTTCACAGGAGAATGATTGTTTAGAGAGCACAGGGACCCTGTCCTCTCTCTCTTGCTCCTTCTGTCACTGTGTGACATATCTGCTCCCCCTTCGTCTTCTGCCTTGACTGGAAGCAGGTGCTGGCACCATGCTCCTTGTACAGGCTGAAGAGCCAGGAGCCAAATAAATCACTTTTCTTTTATAAATTACCCAGTCTCAGGTACTCCTTTATGGCAAGGTAAAATTGACTTCACACTCTCTCCTTCCAGGCTTCCCCAGTGCCCAGGACAGCGGTGTGCTTCTAGCAAGCTGTGGGTCATCACAGCGGGTAATGAGGCAGCCAAAACAGAGACTGGAACAGAGGCCCCTGCACACTTGACTACACATGTCCATGCACAGCCCACCTTGGTCTGGTACAGAGCCTCAGCCTCGGCCTTGCTCTTCAAGGCGATCTCCTCGTACTGGGCTCGGACCTCGGCGATGATGCTGTCCAGGTCCAGGCTCCGGTTGTTGTCCATGGACAGGATGACAGACGTGTCACTGATGTGGGACTGGATCTGAGCTATCTCCTGCAGGGAAAACAAGGAGGAGGATGCCAAGGTGATGACCCTGTCCTGGTGAGACGGCCCCAGACGATCCCAAACGGATGTAAGCTGCATTCCCCAAAGCCCATAGAATGGCACTCGCCAGAGGTTTCCATATCACACCTAAAAACTGCTGAATGGGTTTGAAGCAGCCAAAGAAGAAAACAGCCCATATACCTGCGACCTGAGACAGGACAGGAGTAGGGAAGATGAAGAGACACAGCCCGGCCACCACGCAAGGGACGCTGAGAACACAAGAGCCTACGGATGCTTGACCAATAGGCAGGGACTTAAGTCAAGATGTGCATAAGGAGGTAGAAAGGGTGTGGGAGTCCTCGCCTCCACCCTGGGGACTCCGGCCCGAGATCCCAGGGAACACCCCAAGCCGCAGACAGGAGACCGGCAGGAATGAGAAAAGGCTAGCTGGAGTTCAGTGGGAAACCATTCAGGTCCTATGGCTTCCTGAAGGATGTGACAACAGGGACAGATGGGGCATCAGGACAGATTGTCACTCCCACCTTTGATCAACAAAGCTCCCTGGACCCAAATGCTAGAGGTCCCTGGGCTCCTGTCTGCTGGCTGTCCCTACTAAAAGACTCTTATAAACAGTAACCACTAATCACCCATCTGTCCCTCCAGAATACAGAGCAGGAGCTGGGGTCTAAAGGCTTACCCGCTCATACAGGCACTTGAGGAACTTGATTTCTCCGTCCAGGGCGTCCACCTTGGCCTGCAGCTCCACCTTGCTCATGTAAGCCGCGTCCACGTCCTGAGGAGAATCCAGAGACTCTCTGCCGTCACCTTCCTTCAAGCCCAAGCAGGCCTCTCCTAGGAACTGACACCCTGGTGCCCAGCCCTGTGGCCAGCTGCCCCAGGGAATGGACTTAAGACCCAGGGGGCAGGAACCTGACTTCCAGCTAGACTCACTGTCCAGACTCACGGTGAGACCGTGGGTGAGCTCCTCATGCCTCTGGAGCTCCTTCTGCCTCTATTTCTCAAAGTGGAGGAGCCCTGTCTCCTACTGGCCATTCCGCAGTCAGAACGAACCCAGGGCAGCCACGGTGATTTGCCAGACATGAGCAGAGTTAGAAGGGAAACCTACAACTGCCCGAAGCGTGTCCTGTTCCCAGACAAAGTGACGCGACCTGGGGACTGACTGTCCAGTTTGGGCTCCTGTCTGCCGGATGTCCCTACAAAGGAGCTGACCAAGCGCCGTGTGCTGGACCAACACCCAGGTGTCCCGGATGTCCGGAGCAGCAAGCCCTGCACCGCCTCCTTCTGCACTTCAGCTCCAGGCTTCCTGGGGGCGCAGACCCCAGTCCTTCCCCGCTCCTCTGATCCCCCCACCGCTGGGCGCTGGGCCCATGCTTTCTTCTCACCTTCTTAAGCACCACAAAGTCATTCTCAGCAGCTGTGCGCTTGTTTATTTCCTCTTCGTATCTGCAAAGCAGGCACCACGGTGAGCAGTGTGTGTGTCTGCGTGTGTGTTCTCATTGTGGAAGGAGAAAAGAGATGCTCCTGTTGTGTGCCTCTTAACAGGTATTATTCCACACCTTTTCAGGTCTGTCCCAACTCACTAGGACGATTTGGCCGAAGTGGTGGGTAGCGTTTGAAGCAACCCTCTCCCAAGCGGATGGTCTGGGGTCTGATTGCCTCTGCTGCCTGGGGAGTGAGTAGGTTTTTCCCCTTCCCACTCAGCATTCAAATCACAGGAGCAGGCCGGAGGCTCTTTTCAGCCAGAACCCTTGAACCCCCCTGCTACTTGACACCCCTGTCCACAACTTCCCTCCATCCTGAGGCGGGAGTTCCAAGGAAACCGTAACTTTCCCCAGGGCGAGCAGGAGGACCATGGCCTGAATGTCCAGACCTGAGGGAAGTGAGAGAAACAGCCCGCCAGGAACTCTGGCCCCTGCCCTGCAGGGGAGCACACTGGGGCACCCAAAAGGCTGGGGCACACACTCAAGCCCTCTCGAGTGGGGAACAGGAGTGTGCCAAGGAGGGGGCCACCTATCAGGACAGCCCTGATACTGTCCAAGAGGCTGGCTGTCCACTGTCTAGCCCACCTGGTTGCCTGTAAGAGTCTCTCGTCTTGCCCGAGCAGATGAGATCAGTCCCCCTGAGGCCAAAAGTAAATGTGTCCCCATCCCTACTGGGAAAGCCCAGTGCCAGGAGGCGGGTCAGCTGGCACACGTCCCTCTTCCCGCTCACCTCTTCCTGTAGTCCTCCACCACGTCCCTCACACTCCTCAGCTCCGAGTCCAGCCTCACCCTGTCCCCCGACAGCGCCTCCAGCTGCTTCCGCAGGCCGCTGGTGTAGCCCTCGAGGATGGGCTCCAGGTTGTTCCTGCAGTTGTTCAGGTCCAGCTGCTGCAGCAGCTCCCACTTGGTCTCCAGCACCTGGTTCTGCTGCTCCAGGAAGCGCACCTGGAACCCACGCCCCAGACACCGGTCAATGGGGAGAGAGGACATGAGGTTCCCTCTCCTGCACAGGAACTGTTTCCGTCTACTGCCTTAGTTTAAAAGGAGAGTCAGCCTTGGCCCTTACAAAATGCCACTCATACCCCTCTGTCCCCGAGGGCCCCTTTGTCTGACCAAGGTTCTCACTCTGGGGGAGCCCCTACATGAGTAGGGCTCCGACATTATCTCCCTCTTCCCCTGTCAGAACCCCGTCTCCCCTGCCCTGATTCAAACCTGCCTGGACCAGCGTCCGTTCAGCCTGGGCTGCCTCTTCAAGGTGCGTCCTCAGACACCTGTGCTGGCCTGCGCTGGCCTTCACATTCCTGGGCCCTCTGCTCAGGGCCGGCGGCCTGCCTGTGCCCAGACTACTCACTGCTTCCTAGGGCATAGCCTCACCCAGGCTATTCTGGGGTCTCAAGGCCTCCTAAGTTGCTGTCACGTCTGAATCTCTATTATCGCATTCAGAGCACCCCCCCAGGAGCAGAACAAGCATTCTCAAGTTGTGATCTATTGCAATATTATTTCATTCCCCTGCTTAAATACCTCAGATGGTTCCACATCACCTTACAGGGTCAAGTCCACATTCCTACTGTGCTCTTCACAACATGCCCAGCCCTCCTGCCCATCCTCCACCAACACTCCCGGCAACCCGAGGTCTCCTGTGCCCCTCACAAGCCAGGACACACAGCATGTGCTCCGTCTCCCTGGATCGCCCTTTTCCCACCTCCATCTGGAAAATTCCTACTCATGTGGCACTACCTGCCTCACGTCACTCCTGGTGAGCTCCCCCAGCTCCTCTAATCTCAGGAAGTCTCTACTTTCCAAGACCGTCTTGCCCTTTTGCTCCTCAGTGGCCCCTAAACTTGAGCATCACCTGGAGTGCTTGTTAAGTCCACACTGCCAGGTCCCACCTTGGTTGCTGTTTCTGTCACTCTGGGGTGAAGCCTGAGAACGTGCTTTCTAACAGGTGTCCAGGTGACGCTGCTGTTGCTGAGTCGGGGGCCACTTCTGAAAACTGCGGCTCTAGCGCACAGTGACTGCCACCTGCCTTGCCTCATAGCATTGTTTCAACCCTTTTTATCTCCTGGCACACTTGGACCTATAGTTAAATTATGTTGATCGAAAAACAGAGTAAAAAAAAGGATATACTTACTGGGCTTTAAACTTCTTTCAAAAATACTTCTACTTAATGATCTTTAAAATTTTTCACGGCACACTTCATATCCTCTGATAGCACAACAGTGTGCCACGGCACACAGGTGGAAAAATCCCTGCTTTATATGGTTGGTGAATTATAGACTGGATCTGAGCTGGCAGGGCCCATGAGAAGAGGAGCTAGGTCCCACAGCTGTGTAGACACCCACTACTGTCACAGGCCTTTCCTTCACCTGGCTTCAAAATCTCACCTTCCTATAGGTGATAGGCCATCATTCTCCTATTCTCACCCCGGAGGCCACTTTCTGTGTCCCCCGGACTCCTTCCCACATGAAGCTCTCTGCCCGTCTCACTTGTCTAAAGTCTATCTCCCGGGGCTTTGTCCATTTCCTCCCTGCTCTGTCCTGGGCTGGGTCTGCATCCTGGGTGTGTGTGCTGCCTTCCTCTGCTCCAGACAGGCCCCTGTGCTCGGCTTCCTCTAAAAAGTCCCACCTTGTCGATGAAGGAGGCGAACTTGTTGTTCAGAGCCTTGATCTGCTCCCGCTCCTGGGTGCGCACTTTCTGGATCTCAGGGTCCAGCTCCACATTGAGGGGGGCCAGGAGGCTCTTGTTGACAGTGACCTGGTGGATGCCTCCAGGTGGACACAAGGATGGACACGCAGGCCTCAAGGCCACACTGCCAAACACGCTGCCAGAAAAGCCACTGGCCCGGCCCCGGCCAAATCCATAGCCACCTGCCCGCCCACCGCCACTGGCCACATTGAAAGAGAAGCTCCGGGAGCCCCCCAGGCTGTAGAGGCTCCGACTGCTGAAGCCCCTGCTGAGCCCTTTGCCTCCTGCCCGGTAGGAGGATGAGCTGCCTGCAGAGAGCACTGCGGAGCAGCCACTGAAGCCCCCCTTGGTGGCAGCTCCCGAATTGCAGGTGAATTGGCGGCTCATTTTGGGGAGCTCAGAGAGCTGGGGCAAAATGCTAACCCTTAGCTGAGATGCAGGTCACTAACCTGTAAAGGTGGGCTCCCCCTTTATAGGGTTCAGCAGGGAGCCACTGCCCTAATTTGTGGGTTCAGTTTGCCTGGAGGCAAGAAATCATTTTCTCCCAGCAAAATCAGACACCAGGTAAATGACCCGAAAACTCCTGAAGTGCCAGCTTGCAAGTCCTGCTCATGTAATTTGAGTTTTATCTAATTAGCACAGGGCAATTACCCTGTCCGAATTATCCCTAGAAAGATCTTGTCTGAGAGGTTTGTCACAGCCTCAATTGCCCTTATGCAGGAACTGTTGGGAGCTGGGATGGAAGAGGTGCAGAGGGGAGACCTCTAATTGATGGTGTCATGTGTGAGAAATCTCACAATCATGCTGGGATCAGATGAGCTGCTTGGGGACCCTGGCTGAGCTGCTTTTATGTGGTTAAGCAGAGACTCCGGTGGCCTGGCTTCCCAGGGCTCCTGGAGACAGTTCTCATGACTGGCCAGGGCCAGAGAAATCCACTGGAAACCCAGAGCCAGCCTCTGCTGTGCCCTTCCGGACGGGTCCCCTTCTCCTCTGTGCCAGCCATGCTGTCCTGCTCACCTTCACCTATACACACTGATGCCTTTATTCCTGGACCGTCCTGCTACCCCCACTCTTGTGAAGTAATGGCCATTGTCACTGTTTACAATGGCTGATACTGGAGCAGCACTTTACAGGGTTGAAAGAGTGCCCCCCAGAAGCTCAGTCTGCCTGGAGAGGAGATGATCCACATTTCACAAATGGGGAAACCAAGGTCCAGATAGTTGAGAACACCATTCCTTTAGCAGACACTTAATGAGTCCTTTCTTTGTGTGAACCCAGAGAACAAAAATTCCCTGAGAAACACATGTCCTGCCTTGAGAACTCCCTGGACTGGTCTTCTGACTCCGTTTCTAGAGCTATGCCGGCCTTATTCTTTTGTCCAACTGGCCAGCCATCTACTCACTCATTCATTCAAACGTCTGCTGAAGGCTGACCCTGTCCCAGGTACTGTGCTATATATGCTCTTGGTCCTGCACTAATGAGAATAAACTTAGCTCAAAATTGGGATGAAGGGGGCAGGCACTTGAACTTCATAGACCCTTGACATTGCCAAAGTATATGACTCAATACTTCACAATTCCCAAATACCACATATATCCATAGTATATAATTTTCTTCATAAAAATGCAATGGATTAACTAATTAGAATACTTGAACAGTTTGCCCACCCCTCTCTTCTAATTCTGTACAAAAGTTATGGTATGTCATTGACAAATTCAACCTGCCCCCCCCCTTTTTTTTAACAAAAGAGCTATTTTTTAGTTAAGAATAATCATTTTCTTACACGTCCTGGATTTCACTGAAACCAATACTTGGCAATCTTTTTAGTCTCTTTTTCACTAAACACAAAGGTTCTATCCCTTTGCAAGTTTCTTTGTAAGGCACAATGAAGACCAAAAAACTGTATTGTGATGAGAATGCTAAGTGTTCCACCCAGAACTTCTCCCTAAAACATTCCTTTAGGAGTCCAGCACCAGGATGGAAGTGATTCAGAATCCTGTCTCAGCAAAACGACAAACTACTGCATGTCACAGGCCTTGAGATCCCCCTAAGGACCAACACAAGTAATCATGCTGTGAACGCCAACTCTGCAGCATGCTGTGTGAATGCCTACGAGCAGCCAGCCCCTCGCCCAACATGGCCTTTCCTCCTTATGAACCTGCCATCAGGGCACTCCAGAAATTGCCATGAGTTGTCCCAATCTAAGTGCTTATGTCTGGCTAGCCTCCCATGTGAAGAGCCAAACAACAGCATCTATCACATCAATCGTCTCCTCCAGTTCGGTGCCTCTACCTGTGCTCTGGATGTGTGCCTCCAGTCTTCCCCCATGTCCAGAAAGTTTCCGGAGGGCAAGACCCAGGCCCTGTCCTACATCTGATCTTCTCTACTCACCCCCAGAAACACAGGGTCAAGGGACTCTCTGGCAGTCATGGAGCAGGCAAAAAGGTGATTCTTGGGTGCCCCTTGAAATCATTCTCCCTTGTCTTTAAAATTCTTTTTAATGAGTTTTCAAATAGTGGTCCCCTTACATTTCACATCTTGCCATTACTCTCATCAGGGGAAATTCAGTGCCACGTGAACCCTTATGTAATCTTTACCCCATTACCAAGTCAAATCTGTGCTCTTGCGAGCAAGCCCACCTTGACCCTTGCCCAGACCTCTAGGGCAAGAGTTCCTAACGGTTACAGCACAAAGGAAATTAACCTCTGAGCACCCCCAGAGGAAATCAAATCATGTTGTGAAAGAATATTTGCAGTTTCACACCCAGGAAGATGGGGTAGACATACTGTTCACCTCTTCACAAACATAAGAAGATTCTGAAAGGTAGAGAGAAGAAGGCACATTAGCGGAGACCTCGAGAACCAAGGAAAGGCAAGGTGGCCAGTTCTCCGGCTGTTCTATTTGTGTCGTATATATACATATAACCCAAACTTGGGGCAGAAGGTGGTAACAACCTGGAAGGGCAAAGAGTTTTTTAAAACCCTAACAAAAGCCTGACTCTTTAGCTATTGCAGGCATCCTCAAACTTTTTAAACAGGGGGTCAATTCACTGTCCCTCAGACCGTTGGAGGGCCGGACTATAGTTTAAAAAAAAAAAAACTATGAATGAATTCCTATGCACACTGCACATATCTTATTTTGAAGTAAAAAACAAAACGGGAACAAATACAATTCACACCAAAGCACATTGCCCACGGGCTGTAGTTTGAGGACCCCTGAGCGAATGCAAAGGAAAGGGGCAGCTTAGCAAGACAAAAAAATTGTAGATAATAAGCACTCTATTCCCTCCAAACATGACAGAAGAAATTATGGCCCCACCCATACCAGCAAAAGCTGAGTCAGAAGCCGAGATTTTAACCAGGCTATACTGAGGTGCCCTAACTGCCACCACCCCAGAAGTTACATTCTGTTAGGGAAATCCAAGAAGGAAGCTGAGAATTTCATCTCCACCAGGCAGTAACAAGTCCTTGACCGTGTGGGGAACAATGTGGGGAAATAGACTTCCACCCCCACTTGACAATAACAAAGGGGCACCCACACTTCTTCCTCTGCTAGGGCAATGTCAGAAGAAAGCAGCTAAAATGGAAGATTTAAATAAGATCCAGAGTCTCATAATAATATCCAAAATGTCTAAGTTTTGATTTAAAAAAAAAACTGTTTGTCATATCAAGAACAAGGACATTCTCAAATTGAATAAAAGAAAAAGACAATTGAATAAAAGAAAATGACACAGGTGCTAAAGTTATCTGACAAAGATTTCAAAGCAGCCATGATAAACATGCTTAAATGAGCAATTAAGAACATGCTAAAAAGATTTTTAAAAATTAGAAAGTTTCAACAAAGAAATAAAAGATATCAAGTACCAAATGGAAATTTTAGAACTGAGAAATACAATAACCAAAATAAAAAGCTTAGTGGATGGGCTTAACAGCAGAATAAAGGGGCCAAAGAGAGAATCTGTGAAGTGGAAGAGAAATCAATAAAAATTACTCAATCTGAATAATAGACTGAAGAATAAAATGAACTGAGCCTCAGGGACCTGTGCAATTATAGCTCATGTCACTGGGTTCAGAAGGTGAGGAGAAAGAGGATTGTTGAAAGAAATAAGGTCTGAAAATTCCCGAAATTAGGCCTAATCTTTAAAATAACTCTTTTGAGAAGGTACAACTAACACACCGAGGCCCAGAGAGGTCACATAGCTAGAGCCAGGAATGGAAGCCAGGCAGTTCATTGCAGAACCACTATCACCTGAAATCTTTTTATAACAGCCTATTTCCCTGAGATTCGTATTCAGAAAGTCTGGGCCAGGGCTGAGCTTGCAGAGTTTCTTAAACTTCCTCATATTTTTTTTTCCATCTGAGCCGGAGCCTGAGCCTGAAGCTGAACCCAGCTCTCAGGGCTCTGCCTTTTAATAGAACTGTGGGAAGCATGACTTTAGTTAGACTCATATCCCGCTGTCCAGACCTTGGGTTCATGGCTACAGTCATCTGCAAGGGAGACTGGGATACTGGGGGCTCCCTCAGGCTTAGCCACGCCCTAGGAGGTAAATGCCTTCACCCTGTGTCACTCCACTGCTTAAAGCCACAGGATACAAAGAAATCAAAATAGACCTTCCATTTGATCCCACAATCCCATTACTAGGCATCTACCCAGAAGAAAAAAAATCATTTTATCATAAGGATGTTTGTACTAAATTGTTCATCACAGCTCCATTTACAATCACCAAGATGTGGAAACAACCTAAATACCCACCCACCCAGGAATGGATTAAAACACTGTGGTATATGTATACTATGAAATACTATTTGGCCATAAAAAAAGATGGAGACTTTACATCTTTTATATTAACTTGGATGGAGTTGAAGCACATTCTTCTTAGTAAACCATTACAAGAATGGAAAAGCAAGTACTCAATACTAATATGAAGCCAGTAGATGATGTAATACATGCCCACATAAGAGAAAAACTCAATTCAATTTAAGCTGGGGGGGGGGAGAGGAAGAGAGGGAGAAGAAGGAGGGAGGGAGGTAGATGTGCTCCCATTTAATGGGCACAGTGTGAGGGTATATGGGAATAAGTCACACCTTTGGGGTGTGGGACACGATTACACAGGGACTCTACCTAACAAATGCAAACATTGTAACCTAATTGTGTGTACCCTCACATTAATCTGAAATGTAAAAAAGAAAGAAAAAAATCCACAGGATGGAGTCTTAATCTGAATCTGGTAAAATAAAGCAGCTTCAGGACAGCTAATCATTCCAGTTTGCCTGGGTCTCACTGGGTCCCCAGGCAATGGACTTTCAGTTTTAAAACCAGGAAAGTCAGATTATCAGAATCTGTGCTTGAACAAAAGAAAGGGCAAATTAGCTACATTTCTTCTGGTTTCATTTACTGAGTTCTTTGATTATTAAGAGTAATGTAGAATATGAATGTCTTCATATAGTGATTAAGAAAAGATAGAGATAGCCATGAAGGCTATCTCTAACAGTATGATCAAAAAATTTCTGATTGTATATGAAGTAAGCACATTGTGCCCCATGATTGCACCAATGTACACAATTAAGATTTAATAAAATTATTTAAAAAAATAAAAAAATAACAATTATGTTCATCATATAAAATTTTACAAATTGGAACAAGTATAAGGATTAAAATGAAAACCTCCCATAATCACACTATTTAAAGGTAACTGCTGCAAAGATTTTGGTGTATCTCTTCAGGAGTATATGTACGTACATACAAATATGAAAAAGATAGTGAGAGAAAGAGGAGAAACAAGATATTTGAGTGTATTCACCCATCATGCTTTTCTTGTACACATCAGATCACGTCACCTATATCATTGTAAACTTTAATTTTGCATCTAATATCTCATGAGCATTTTTCCTTATCACCACATTTATTCCTACCACATTGTTAATGGTCACCCTATATGGATATATCTCATTATCACATTTTACTTAGCTCATCCTTTTTAATGGGTATTTAGTTTACTTATTATTTCTTGATATTAGCAGCAATATACAATGAGAACTGACAACTAAGTTCTTGAACTTGTCCTAGAAAAATTGCTGCTTAACTCTTTGCTGAATATCACAATGGTCACCTTCAAAATATTCCCCTTGGGAAGCTATGCTCCACCAAGCATGCCTAGTCCACCCTTCAAAGTGATTTTGGAACATTCTTCCTGAAATGACTATCAGAACTGTGGTCAAACAAAGGTCTGACCATTAAGTTTGCAGACTTGCCACTTGCACTTACATTGGCAGCACTGTACAAACAACTCAGTAAGTTTTCATAGACTTGGTATATCAGTCTTACACACAATGTGTGTTGTGTCTTGCTCAGTGTCATTCATTATTGTTGTTGTATGTTTTTATATACTGTGTAATGACAATTGTAATTGTCATTCCAGAAAAAGATTTCCAAAATTCCTTTGAAAAATGGCATTATTGCATAGTTTCCCAAAGGGAGTACTTTGAAAGTGACTACAGTGATATTTAGCAATAAGGTACATAGCACTTTTTTCTAGAATGAGGCCACAAACTTAATTGTCAGACTCATAAATGGAAAACTCTGCATAGCCATCTGGGCCTTGGATTAGCTATTTGATTTTCAGATTCCTTCTTTGTATATATTTCTCTTCGTAGGCAATGACATTGCTTGGCACTTCTGGCAAGCAGGGAATCCAAAAGACTTCCTGGCAGATGGTCTTCTATGTTTCCACACATGGGGTCAACTGATATTTGACAAAGCTGAATGGCCAATTAAATCCAGAATTAGATTGGCTTTCTCCTCTCATCTATTTTATTTGCTACATGTATTAAATTCATATAGGTTAAACTTTCAATTCATGTATTTTAAGCAGTTCTTGCATTGTTTATATCTCTCCTCTTGTCTTTCTCTACATAAAAATCCTGTAAATTGAAAGATATATATATAATATACATTGAATACAAATTATAGATATGTTCAATTTTAAGTATATTGTATATATAACATATTCCATTGTAAATGTATTGAATATATAATATATTCAATATAAACTGTAAGTAGATTTAATTATAAATATGTTATTTCAATTTTGAAAGTTCATGAACATTCTCTATCATTTATAGAGCCATTTTCATACATAATCTCTAGCATCTTTCCCAAGGCCACATGGTAATAATGGCAGAGCAAAAAATAGAACTCAAGATTTCTAATTTGTTTTGTTTTCAAAAATAATACTACTTGTACTGCCATAAAAAGAGGTGATGATAATATTGTACTTAGTTTCAGAAATAAGCTCAGTTTTTATTCCAGTAGGTAAAAGTACATAAGTAACATATAAGACCTTATTTACTTGCAAATAGCCTTTGATGTCTGGTGTATGTGTGTAAATTCCCTTTGTAGGAGGAAAAAAATTTAAATATAAAAGCCTTTGCAGTCAGACACAGCAAGACTTAGCATTTAACATTAGTTCACACCCATCTTTACTCTGAGATGATTCCTGAGGCAACAATTAAATATGTAGACCCAGAGACAACCTTAGCGCCGAAAGAGATTAAAGAATTTGTGAGTCACTTCTTGCATTCTGGAATGGGTGACAAAGATTTTGGGGTTTATACTCAGTGGTTGAATGGAATCCCCTGGTGGGAGGTGGGAGTGGCTGGTGTTTTGTACTCTTCCATTCCTCTTTTAAAAACTACATAGATCTGGGATGAGATCACCTCATTAATTTCTTTCTCTAATTAAAAAATAGACCTTCTTATTACCTTTTCCTATTTTTACTTTTAAGTACCAATTAATAGGTTTCAACAGTGTCTGGGACACAGAAGATATTCAATAAACATTTTTTTGATTGAAAAATGAATAAAACAATGAATTTATTTATCACCAAGTATGTGTCATAGCTTGTTTTAGGCACTGAGAATGCAGCAGTGAAACAAACAAAAAATATGAATCCTTGTTATTAAGCTTACATTTTAGTAAAGAAAATGAGACAATGAATGAAAAACAAACTGCATAGTTTGTGCAATTTTGGTAAGAGCTTTGTAGAAAAGGAATTCTAGGAGAATGAAAATGTATGTTTGGAGGACTGGGGGTGATGTTGAAATTTTAAAATGGAGTTGTAAGGAAAGGCACACTTGCCCCTACCATTTGTAGGATTTGGAATAAGAATACCAGTGAGGCCCACATAACATATATCTAAATATTTTACAGTTAGAAACTGAAATAACAAATTATTAATTGAAATACATTACATACTCTTACCTTTATTATAAACTTGAAAATCATGTATAAAGTTTTAGCTTTTAAATGACAAATAATACTAAACATTAATGAATTTAATTATCAATGTGCATTTCTCACTTTTGTGTTAAGGTATCAGCCAAGTTTAAGTGGACAACCAAATAAAAGACATATATAATTCATAACATTTTATACTTTTACTTCATAAAATTCATAATATTTTATATATTTTTACTTCATAAAATTTATTCTACCTTTTTATTTCAGGAAAATTTCTACATAAATAATCAAAATTTTGCCATAATTTAAAGGATAAAAAAGTAATTGTATTACAAGTAAACAAATTTGATAATTTTTCATCATGAGTAAATTAAAATCAATATAAAAACTTAAAAAATAAATTATTTTACATATAAGAAGGTATTTCATTCTAAAATATTTAAAATTACATACTAAGTTATAAAACAAAATATAATTACAATTAATGAATATCAGTATTTTATGTTGAAATTTATTTAATGCTAAAATTTTTAAATTTTATTAAAAATACACCTAAATCTCTTAAAATAATTTTTTAAAAATAAAGTTGTTTATAATTCTAGCTTATAATATCTGTCTAGTTTTCAATGAAAAAGAGCTTGTATATTTGGTACGTGTTTCATCTGGATTTATATATAAACTCATTTTAGAATAATACAAATTCTTTAGTGTTATAAATTATTTGTCAATCACTAAGTACAAATATAGCAAAAATTATGCTAATTCATGAGTATCCTTAGGACCGTATATTGGAACATAAAAAGACACAAGGAATTGGATTCTCAACATTATTGTGAAATGGTATTTCATCAGGCAAAATACCATTGCTTTCTTGTTATCCAAAAGGACAGGCTCAGGAAGATGATTATTTATCTGTTTTCTTCTCTGGCATATTAATTATATATCACTGTATAACAAACTACTCTAAAACTTAACTACTCAGAGCACCAAATATTTATTATCTTTGTTTCTAATGTGGGTGTGTCTTAGCTGGTGTCTTTGGTTCAAGGTGTCTCCCAACTCTTCCACGACAAAGGTATTAGAGGGGATAAATTATCTCAAGGGTCAGGGAACAATTTCTAGTAAGACATTCTTTCACTGGAACAGCTATCTCAAACATATTCAACTGTGTCAGCAACCATATAAATGGTTTGTTAGACTGTCTTAGCTGGAACCTGAAAATACCCGTGACTATTCCAGGAACATTTGATATGTGGGAGTAGAAAAAGAGGGTGGTCTACCTACAGGTACAATATAGTACTTCTGAAATTTTATAAAAACATGACAATGAAGACATAGGAAGAGTGTCTATCATGGTATTGGAAAAATCTTTAAGCTTCATTAGTTTCTCTATAAACCCACCTCTGCTCTTGATAAAAATAAGCTAAGAGAAAAAAAAATCCCATATGAATGATTTTCTAATTTTCAGAATTCAATACATATTAAAGATATTCTGTATTTAAAATGTAGTCACTATGTGACTTCCTCTTCACTGAGAGGAAGAATAGGGGTATAGATGGGCCTACTTTTCCTGTCCCCTCCAGTCCCCAGAATTCTGTGATTCTCTTTGTAAAATAGGCTGATGTAGACTAAAATTTATACCTCAGACCTGAACTACACAAAACATTTCCACTGTCAAAAGAGCATTGATAGTGAAAAGGAAGAAGGCTACAGTGCTGATATCCAAGAATGATGGTGGTGGTGGCTATAGGAGGGAGTTCCTGGGATGGGAAAGCCTCACCCAGACTGGGGCCTCTAACCCAGGGAAGTGCATGCATTGAAAATGAGATTGGATTTAGTTTCATCTGCGATGCTTAACTAGGCTCACAGTTGCCCAATTTTATTATTTGTCCCTGTTTAACATGGTATTAATGGATCATTTTCACTAAGATGGTACCATATCCTGAAAATGATGCCTTACCTCAAGAGACGAAAAAGTCAGCAATGACATCTGCCATTTTTTAATTAATTAGAGACCTCTTAATAAGACCCAGAAGAGTGACTATCCCATCTGAACATAATTACATTCTATCTGCAGAAGGGCCTGTATTTAGTAGTTCTGGACTTCCTGTTTCTCCATATGTTACAAAAACATTCACATTTGAGCCTGTCACAAATCAAATCAATGTTGGGTTATGAGAACTAAACCTAAAGACAGGCTTTGAAATTTAATTCTTCAAATACTCAATGAAGAAATTTTTTCTGTTTGCTAAAGTAAAAACATTTCCATGGAAATTAATTAGATGTAGGTCAGGGAATTATTTCAAACTTTTGTAACATGATTATTTTTTACTAAGTCTCAGCTTAGCCTAAAATTTGCTGACTTCATGTCCAGAACTTTCTGGAACAGTTCTGGGTTCAGATTTACTGTTTTATTTCTGAACACTTAGAAAGGCTCATATTTGTCACATTATAGTGACCAAATTTTTGCTTTAGAAAATATGAACATACCAAACATCAAACCACGAAGAATACGTACATTACTTTATGGCATCATTTCTTTACTTGCTAAAGCTGCAGAGATGGAAGACAGAGAGTTGACATAAATGCTACAAACTGATGGGAAGATTTAATCTCTCCCTCTCTCTGTTATTTAGGCTTTCTTGTTAATAGGAAATTTGCAAAGAATCTTTAAGTCAGCTTCTAACTAAATTCATCATTGGTCAAGCAGATGTATGAGTAACATTCAATACAGGTTGATTTCTACTGCTACTTTTACTGGCAAACAATGGCCAACTGCCAAAACATGCTCAACCCACACAGCTGTTTTCAATGATTCATTTCCCTTGATTTCCCAGCTGACCTATTCAGGAGAACTGTAGTTTTTAAACCTCAGTTGCTAGCCTCATTGCTGTAAGGAGCTGTCCCCTTCAATTGTGGAAGCATTTTAAAAGCTAAAGTGAGAGGCAGTTGTTCTCACATGCAAAGTTGTTTCCATGACCAGAGTGTAAGTAGGCAAAAATAAAAAAAATTGAGAAAAAACTATGAAATGTTGATTTTATGGTGAGGTGTTCACTATGGCTCTGATTCATAACACGCCTACCTCTCCAACTTTCTCTCATACCAGGCCCTGACTTTAGTCCAAGATTCCAGCTACTCTGGTAGTTTCCAAAGTACAGAAAGTTCTTTCACCCATTGGTACCTCTGCTATTCCCACTGGTTAGAATGCACTTCCCTCTTCTTTATTTGAGAAATTCCTGTTACATCCAAGGTATAACCCAAGTATTATAGTCTATAGACGTTTCTTCTGAACCCTCCAAGATATGGTAGATCATGCATTATTAAAGGAGCAGTGTTGCTCACAGTGGGATGAAAATTGGCACTTGAAAGGCAAAGAAACTCTTACTTATATACATATATAGAGTACTTAATATAAGTGTGTGTGTGTGTGTGTGTGTGTGTATACACACATATATACAAGGTATCTGATGTAGTAAAATTTTACTTTGGGAGGGAATGATTAGAAATAAAAATTTAAAAAGGCTTCTTACATGGCTATTAATGAGCAAAAGATTGAAAAACTCTGGGTCATGCACCTACTATTCAGCTTGTGGTTTTAAATCATAGATTTCAGAAGATATGCTGTTCAGCATTCTTACAGCAAAGCTGACTGATACCTCCTTTACAAAGGCCTTTCTCTTCTCACTTCACTCACCATTCTGAGCGTTCTGAGGCCTACGACACTCTCTTGTGGTCATTGGCTCCACAGGATCAGGCCTAGTGCCTGAATGTAGCAGATACTTGGGAAATGTTTGCTCAATGGCTTTGACAGAATTATGACTTACTGGAGACTTTTACATTCATTGTTTTCCGTAAAAGAGCTTCAATCCCTTTCAACACTTGCACTTTTGCAATTTAGTGAGATGGGGTTTTCATGAATTTTTGCTCCATCTGCAACAGCTAAACAGGTGGTGACTCAAAGCTGAACTTCCAATGTAGATGTGTGCTGTTCAGAGATTTAAGGGATGCTTTGGCTCTTTCTTCATGAGGCTGAGTGACATGCTGAGTTTCCAAAAGTCATGGTGTCCTTACATAGTACCCATGTCTCCGTCCCGCACAGCATGTCACTGCATCATCAGTGAGAAGTGTTGGACAGCAATTTGCAATTTGCAGCCATACTGCCAGCTTTTGATTGTAGCACAAATCCCTACAACAGCTTTAAATTACCAAAAAAGTCAATATGGGAAAACTCTTCTTACAATGATTTATACATGCTATGGCTTGAATGTTAGTGTCCCCAATAAAATTCATGATGAAACTTAAATCATCGGTGTGACAGTATTTAGAGGTGAGCCTTTAGGAAGAGATTAATTCACGGGGGCTCCCACTCTTGAATAGTGTTAAAGCCTCATAAATGAGGCTTCACATAGCATGCAGCATTTTTTTGTGCTTTCATTTTCCACCATGTGAGAATATGGTATTCATTCCATCCATCAAGAGGATGTAGCAACAAGGTCATCTTAAAGCAGCCTTCGCCAGACACCAAATCTGCTGGTGCCTTGATCATGGACTTTCCAGCCCCCAGAACTGTAAGAATTCAACTTTCATTATTTGTAAATTACCCATTCTTAGCCGTTATAGCAACACAACCAGATAGGATATATCATTCTTTCACTTTATATATCTCTCATTCTTTCCTTTTATGTATCTCTTTCATCAATATATCATAGTATAATGATGAGGAAGAAGATAGCAATGAAGGAGAGCTCACTTCTCCAGAGGACATACTATGTTCTAGCCATTTAGCTAAGTGTTTTCTATTGATAGTGTCTTTTCACTCTCCTAATAATGCTAACATTTAGATATTATTATTTTCCCAATTTACAAGTGAGGAAAGTAATGATAGATATAATTAAATGATTAGCAGAAGGACTCATGGCTGAAAGTGGGAAAGTTGAAATTCAAGCCCAGGAAAATCTGACTCCAGAGCCTAACCTTTTAAAATACTGTGTCATTTTATAAAAAGATGTTTCAAAATCCCTAAATAAAATGTGTTATTGTAAAAGCATCCAAATAATGATGATTATGATTGCTGTTAATAAGATTAAAGAAATAGGCCATTTCAACATGTAAAGCAAGATGAAATTTTGCCTTGGGATGAGTGCATAACATTCTAGCTATAGGTCAATAGATGGAAAAATTAACTGTCCTAAAACAGTAAGAAGCTGAAAGGGAGAATCTGTGAAAACTATTGAGATGGGTTAGAGAATCTGCATAACCAAATTTGTTGTTAGGTGCTGTTAGCTATTGATAGAAAAGCACGAGATTGTGGGGTGTGGGGGTGGCAGAGTTGGTGAATGAAAGGAGAGAGAGGCAGGAAGAAAAAGAGGGTGAGAGAATGAGAGACAGAGAGAGAAGACCAAAATGTAAAATTCTAGGTCTTTACTTTTAAGAATCCCCAGTGCCCCCAACTCCCATTCCAACTGCTAGCATAGATTAATTTTTTTCACAGCTATTGGTATTACAATAGGACAGTAGTGATTTTTTTAAATGCTAAATTGGAAAGTGCCTTTATTCCTCAGAAAGAGTGAAATCAAAACAGACCTTTCCCATTTCTAGGAGGCATTACATTTTCCAAGTGAAAACATTTTATTTAGTCCTTTTGAAAGATTCGGCCACAATTCTGTAGCCTTTAATAGCAAAATGGAAGGAGTGGTATTTCTTAAGAGAAATTTATTTTATTTTAAAAAAAAATCATGGCATTAAAACAAAGGGGAAGGAAACTAAAAGTAAACTTTAACTCTTTTAGCTTAAAAAATTTATTTCAGATGCAATTTTAGATTTCATTCTTATCCTGAAAAATCCTATTTTTCCTAAGAAGGCTTTCTGCAAGCACAATCTCTCTTCCTAAAATACATAAATAATGCTAGTTTTCACTCCTATTCATCAGCCACTTTGCCACTGGGAAAAACACAGTCTGCAGTGGAGGAGTCTGGTGTCTGGAGTGAGACTCACTTCTACTTCTTACATCCACCAGCCACGTGTTCTTGGGCAGATGACTTCTCTCACATTCCGTTTTTTCATCTAGCAAAATTTGTAATAATATTTACTACTGGGTGGCGCCTGTGGCTCAGTGAGTAGGGCACCAGCCCCATATGCCAGAGGTGGTGGGTTCAAACTCAGCCCCGGCCAAAAAAAATTGCAAAAAAAAAAAAAATTACTACTGAAAGGAATTATGAGTTAATTAAGGAAACATACATAAAGTTTCAGTTTAATTTTTTTTTCCTTTCCTGTCCTTCTTTCTTCACGTATAAAATAATTGGGTTGCCAATATTTTCCCTAAATCTTCTTCCAAATTTATGTTCTGTGGTAGTTAATTTTTATTATTGATAGAAATATTTGTTATACTAAGTTTTTTTCCCTGGTTGACCTATAAAATTTCCATAGGTCATCAGAGCTTAGAGGCAAACAGGGAAGATGGAGTGGGGACAACATTCTGGTGTGGCTTCAGGTGGGCAGCTGACCACTGCTGCTTGTGGTTTGGATGAGGAAAGCTGCACGGTCACCCCTGGAAAAGAAATTTCTACAATCACTCTGCAAACTCTAGCTGAGCAGTTCCACAAGAATGCCAGTGGGAAAGGACCATGGAAAGCTCTGAGGACACAGGAAAAAAAAAAAAAAAAAAAAAAAAAAGACATCCAGGGTTTAAAGAAAAAAGAGATCATTTCTTTAATTTTTTCTTTAATTTTTTTTTTCATTACCGCTTGGTACTTTATCAACTATATCCTGTGCATTACATTGTGTGATTCTTTTAATATCACAGGACAGAAGCACTTTAATGACATTTTACAATGCTGGAAAAAAATTGATATTTCAAGAAGTTAAGTAACTTCCTCAAGTACTAAGTAGCTAGTAAGCCTCTAGGTAAGGATTCAACCCAGTCTGGGGGCTACAATAGCTACTCAGTTTGCTTGCTAATTCCCAATGACATATGAGCGAGGAAGTGCAATTCATGTTAGTTTAAGCAAAAATAGACAACATATTAATCCCTATAACTAAATCACGGGAAGGAGCAGAAAGAACTAATCCCAGAAACACCTAGTTCCAATGGATATACACATGCACTGTGTGGCTGGCTAGTGCTATTTCTTCACTCTTCCACCTCACCCTGCTACTTTCACCTTCCCTCTCATCTCTTCTTCTTTCTCGTTGCTAGTTAGTTTCATTCTCCCCACCATCTTTTTCACTAGTCTAAATCCATTGTGCTAAACAGCTTTGGTATCCCATCTTACAACGATGTGACCAAGGAAATAGAATTCTTCTATGCCTTATTCTAGGGGAACCTGCTTGGGAAAGGGCTATTATTGTTTTGGTTTAATTGGGTATCCACTTCTGAACCAGCAAGAGTGCATGTGGGGATTGTTGCAGTGCCTTGTTCAGGTTAAGTCACGTGCTTGCGTATGACGTAAGTGAGCCTACACCTGTGACCAATATCTGTGGCATTGAGATTGAAACATGCCTCACAACCACAACATTAGAGGGCGAAGCAGATCCTCGAAAAGAAGGGGATTCTGGGTTGAGGCCAGACAATACAACGAGTGACCACTCTCAGGGAAGGAAAGGACATTTGCTTTCCTTTATGGTGAGTAGAAATAAGTTTTAACTCCACTCTGCAGATTCCAGAGTGGGTGATGTTAACATTATCCCTGTACTGACATATGAAGTAATACAATGAAGAACTGTCAGTGCTAAATGAAAAGATTACAAAATGCTAGGTAAATGGAAGGTTCTCTTGTGACTAATACAGCTTTGGTCTTTAATTTAAAATTTTCTTTATCAGGAAAGGAGGTGATACAATTTCAGAATGTTTTTGCCTTCATACTGTAGCCACGTTTGCCAAGCAAGTATTCAAATGAATAATTAGTTCTTGGAAGCAAAGATAAGACATATTTTCTGTTTTCAGAGGACCTAGGAAAGCACTGGGCATAGCTCTGTGTTGGCAATACTTATTTTTTAAAAAGCTCTCTTTAACTTGAATCATTGAAAAGAGTTACAGAATAGTCACATTGGGAGTCTATACACAAATTTCACTTTGCTTGTGCCAGTGTTGTAATTCTGGGAAAATAAATATTTCTGAGAACAGATACTCACAACTATTATCAAAAATAAGTAAATGGGAGACTTTTATCAATTTTTAACTTGAAGTCACATGGTTATGCTAAAAAGTATTCATGTTCAATAATATTATTGCCTTGAAAATGGAAATCATTATGAATGTTAAGCCCTGCAACCCATCTTGCATTATGAGCCATCATTATTTAATTCTATTCTTCTCATGATCATTTTAATACATTTTCATATATTAATTATGGTCACACTGATATTCTGAAATAACCTTAGCCAAGTTCATTATATATTATCATGGAAAAGCACTTAAATCTAAATGACAATTTACATCATTTTTTAAAAATTGAATTTAAATTTTACTTTAAAACTGAAGTAACATTAAAGAACTTTCCCTATATGAATCCTTATTTTGAAATTCTAATGTAATTTTATATTTTGTTCCACAAAAAATAAGCACATCTTATTTTGTATGAAATTCCTAGACCTTCCCCTATTATTCATAGCTTTGAGACACGAGTTGTTTCTTATTCCTTTGTCAATGGGTTGAAAATCATCCTCCATGAATACCATGAATTATGGTGAGAACTGAAGAGACATGGGAGGCCCAAGGATACACAGGGTTTATCTATACTGCAGGTGTAAGAAGTTCAGTGCCAAAGGTGCTAGGATATTCATTTGCAAGCCAGTGTTTCTCTTGCATGAACATGGAAGGCATGAATCTCCTACCTTGCTCCTATTGGCTTGAGACTCTCCTCTTCTGATCACTTTTCAACAAAAACTTCTTCCAAGAGCTTCTCATTACTGCAGAGCATAGTACAGCTGCTAATGGTTGTTCGTGAGGCTCCAAGGCCTCATCTTGTGTCTCTCAATGCACTCCAGCTGCGCTCTCCTTCAGTCTAATGAATACACTATGCTTCCTGCTACTTAAAACAGAAGATGTTCATAAATCTATTCTTTCTGCCTGGAAGGCTTCCTCCTCCTCTTCTTCACTTGGCTACTCTCACTAACTCTAAAGTTTCTGCTGAAATGGCATTTTAACCTGTCCTTCCAGACCATGTAAAGCGTATTTCCATAGGGCTACATGTTTTAGGCTTGAATTTCTAAAAGTCTAGTTTAGGCTTATAATTGTTACCTTAATAATGAACAGCTTTGTCGTACGCCTAGTTGGAATTGAAAATAAAAACCAGGAACACTTGGATTCCTTAAAAGTTTCTTTTTCTTCTTTCCAACTCTAGTTCTCCAGAGAGCAGAGTCAAAGAAACAGGAACTGAAAAAAGTACAGACTCCAAGGATGAGCCACCAAATCCAGCAGATTTCCTAGGCCTGTCTGGATAAGATGAGGAAGGTCCTTTTCTTAAAATCACAGTGGAGAAACCATCCCTGACACTAGTCCATAGGGCAGTGATCAGTCCCTGCTGTCTAACAGGTCTTCCCACAGAGCTCTGAGTACTGGGCTCTTCAGCCTGAGATGATGCCCCTAGCAGTCTTGGTTCCCAACTTAGGCTTAGCACTTTTTAGACAATGCTCTTCTCTGTCTCCATTCTAAACAGCTTACTCAGATCAAGTGTATACAGATGTATTTCACTTTTTAATTTTCTTCTTTCTTTTTTAATTGTTGGGGATTCATTGAGGGTACAAAATACCAGGTTATGCTGATTGCATTTGTTAAGGTAATGTCCCTCTTACAATTGTGTATTGCCCCCAAAAGGTGTGGCACACACCAAGACTCCACCCCCTCACTCCTTCCCTCTCTCTGCTCTTCCTTTCCTCACCCCTCTTTCCTCTTTCTCTCTCTGCTCTCCCCTTCCCCCACCCCCGCCATGTACTTAACTGTCATTAATTGTCCTCATATCAAAATTGAATACATGGGATTCATGCTTCTCCATTCTTGAGATGCTTTACTAAGAATAACATGTTCCACTTCCATCCAGGATAATACAAAGGCTGTAAAGTCTCCATTTTTTTAATGGCTGAATAGTATTACATGGTGTACATACACCACAGCTTGTTAATCCATTCCTGGGTTGGTGGGCATTTAGGCTATTTCCACATTTTGGCAATTGTAAATTGAGCTGCAATAAACAGTCTAGTGCAAGTGTCCTTATGATAAAAGGATATTTTTCATTCTGGGTAGATGCCCAGTAATGGGATTGCAGGATCAAATGGGAGGTCTAGCTTGAGTTCTTTGAGAATTCTCCATACTTCCTTCCAAAGAGATTGTATCAGTTTCAGTCCCACCAGCAGCATAAAAGTGTTCTCTTCTCTCCACATCCATGCCAGCATCTGCAATTTTGAGATTTTGTGATGTGGGCCATTCTCACTTGGGTTAGATGGTATCTCAGGGTGGTTTTCATTTGCATTTCTCCAATAATTAGGGATGATGAGAATTTTTCATATGTTTGTTAGCCATTCATCTGTCTTCTTTAGAGAAGGTTCTATTCATGTCTCTTGCCCACTGATATATGGGATTGTAGGCTTTTTTCATGTGGATTAATTTGAGTTCTCTATAGATCCTAGTTATCAAGCTTTTGTCTCATTCAAAGTATGCAAATATCCTTTCCCATTGTGTAGCTTGTCTATTTGTTTTGGTTGTTGTCTCCTTAGCTGTACAGAAGCTTTTGAGTTTAATTAAGTCCCATTTGTTTATTTTTGTTGTTGTTGCATTTACGATGGCAGTCTTCTTCATGAAGTCTTTAACCAGGTCAGTATCTTCCAGCGTTTTTCCTATGCTTTCTTTCAGGATTTTTATTGTGTCATGCCTTAAATTTAAGTCCTTTATCCATCTTGAATCAATTTTTGTGAGTGGAGAAAGGTTGAGGGCCCAGTTTCAGTCTTTTACATGGGATATCCAGTTCTGCCAGGACCATTTATTGAATAGGGAGTCTTTCCCGCAAGGTATGTTCTTGATTGGTTTATGGAATATTAGGTGGTTGTAAGATGTTAGTTTCATTTCCTGGTTTTCTATTTGATTCCAAATGTCTAGGTCTCTATTTTTGTGCCAGTACCAAGCTGTCTTGACCACTATGGCTTTGTAGTATAGCCTAAAACCTGGTATGGTGATGCCCCCAGCTTTGTTTTTATTACTAAGAACTGCCTTAGCTATATGGGGTTTTAAAGTCCATTTCTAGTGAACAATACATACTCAGGCTTTTTTCATTATACAGTTTGATAATCCTTTCTTTTTCATTGGAATATTTAGTCCATTTGATTTAATAAATTACTTTTAATTTTAGAAATACATTTACTATTTAAACCTTTAGTTTGGATTATTCAAGTGTATTCCAATTCTCTTCCCATCCTCTAATCCATAGATTTAAATTCTTATCCTTTTCATGGTTATCTAAGAGATTCTAACTTGTTTTCCTGACCTACATCAGTCTAACATGAATAGTTACTTATATCACATCTCAGTAATTCTATAATCTTAGAATATTTGAGTTCATTATCCATTTCCAGGGTTATTTTCTCATGCAATTTAATTATACATGTATTTTAAACACCAGAAGACACAATTTGAGCATTTCCCAATACAGCTATCCTTCCAGTTGCTTTGTATTTCCTCCAACATATCTGTGGCTATGTTTGGAACATTTTCCATTTACTTGAAGAACTCCGGTCACTATTTCTTTTTTTTTTTTTGAGACAGAGCCTCAAGCTGTCACCCTGGGTAGAGTGCCGTGGCATCACAGCTCACAGCAACCTCTAATTCCCAGGCTGAAGCGAGTCTCTTGCCTCCACCTCCCAAGTAGCTGGGACTACAGGCAACCGCCACAATGCCCGGCCATTTTTTGATTGCAGCCGTCATTGTTGTTTGGCGGGCCCGGGCTGGATTTGAACCCGCCAGCTCAGGTGTACGTGGCTGGTGCCTTAGCCCGTTCAGCCACAGGCACCGAGCCCGGTTACTATTTCTTTTGATAGACATCTGCAAATGACTAATTCTCTTAGTTCTGGTTTGTCTGGAATATGTTTATATTTCACTTTCCATTTTAAAGGATATTTAAACTGGGTATAGAATTCTACATTGGCAATTTTTTTCAGAGCTTTAATGATGCCATTCTACTATATTCTGGCTTCCATTATTTACAATGAGAATTCAACATTCAGTATTATTGTTGTTCATGGAACAGCATAACTTGAAAATTAACCCAATACATAGAGAAGAGCAAATGAAACCCAGAAACAGAACAAAATTTCAAGGTCCAAAGCAAGACTTTCCTGAAGTTAAACAGAAATGAGTCATTACACACAAAATGATGAATCTCAAAATCATCTCGCCCAAAGAAGCTAGAAAGAAAAGTGCTCTTTTCATATATACATGATTCCATTTGTATAGTATTCTGGAAAATACAAATGAATATACAGTGACAAAAAGATCAGTAATTGCCTGTAACTGGAGTGGAGGCACAGACAGATGGAAAGCAGCATAATCTTTGGTGGAGTGATAGAAATGCTCTGTAGTTTCTTATGGTAGGGATACAACTGTCAAATTGCATTGTACTGTACCTCTTAAATGGATGTAATTTATTGTCCATAAAGTTGACTTTTAAGGGCGGCGCCTGTGGCTCATCGAGTAGAGCGCCGGCCCCATATACTGAAGGTGGCGGGTTCAAACCCTGCGTTGGCTAAACTGCTAAACAGAAAACTAGCTGGGCGTTGTGGTGGGCGCCTATAGTCCCAGCTACTCGGGAGGCTGAGGCAAGAGAATCGCCTAAGCCCAGGAGTTGGAGGTTGCTGTGAGCTCTGTGACACCATGGCACTCTACCGAGGGCGACAAAATGAGACTCTGTCTCTAAAAAAAAAAAGTTGACTTTTAAAAAGTGGAACAAAAAAAATCATTGCTGCAAGTTAGCATTATCCTTGGTCTTTTCAGTTATGCGAACAATACATTTCTGCTTGAGCAACCTGGGGTGTGGTTCTTTGACCTATGGAGCAAGCAAATACTATCTGATATAATTACATTCAGTTTATAGAATTTACTGTGGTAAGCAAATGTATTAACATATTTTAGAAAGATAGTCAATAATGGGTGAAACAAAAGCATATAGATATTTAATGACTCAGTTTTATTTTAAATAAAAAATACAATTCTCCAACAAAGCTGATTAACTCAAGTTTTATTTTTAATCCTTTCAAAGAGGAGAGTCTAACAATGCCTGTCATGCTGTTATATTGTTAGCAGTGTTTCATAATGTTTTTCCTAACCACTGATTAATATTATTTCTATACATACTTATTTATAATTGGACAAGAAATAATATATAATTCTCCAAGTAACATTATCAAACATTTGCATAGTTTTAAGTAGTATCTTTGGCTTTTCTCTTGGTTCAAGTAGCTTAATTTCTATCTTAAGTTTTATGTATGTATGTATGTATTTAGGGTATCTTTGGGTCATATCACTTTTGATTTCCCCTTTAGACTTACATGAGAAAATCCATACTTTAGAGCAGTGGTTCTCAACCTTCCTGATGCTATGACCGTTTAAGATAGTTCCTCATGTTGTGGTGACAGCCAACCATAAAATTATTTTGGTTGCTACTTCATAACTGTAATTTTGCTACTGTTATGAATTGTAACATAAATATATGATAGGCAGGATGTATTTAGGCCACCCCTGTGAACACAGGGTTGTTCAATCCCCAAAGGGGTCACAACCCACAGGTTGAGAACTGCTGCTTTAGAGAAATATGAATTATAAAACACTCATTACTTTATAACGGATACATTCCAAACACAAGACTGGTATCTTTAAGACTGAAAAAACCTGTCATAGAGAACCAGGGTCTCATAAATAGGGAATCTGAAAATGTGCTTAAGACAGAAAACACATATTAAATTTTTACTATGGAATTATAAATCTTACAAAACACAATAACATGAATGGCTGTATATACAAATTAGGCTGAAACTAAGGCCAAGATATATAGTACTACCAAATGGAAACTGTCATTAGAACAAAACTGATACATCCAATGGAAATACTGTATCAGGTTTCATGACTAAAGTTAAGCAATTTGAGTTTTGGGGGGCAAATGTCCTACTAGTTAGCACAAGGGGAATCTTTACTCACCTACATACTTCTTTAACCAATAGTCACAGAAAAGAATGAAAATGGAAGGCTTTGGCTCGGTGCCTGTGGCTCAACGAGCTAAGGCGCCAGCCATGTACACCTGAGCTGGCGGGTTTGAATCCAGCCTGGGCCCGCCAAACAACAATGTCGGCTGCAACCAAAAAAAAAAAAAAAAAAAAAAAAAATGGCCAGGCATTGTGGCGGGTGCCTGTAGTCCCAGCTACCTGGGAGGCAGAGGCAGGAGACTTGCTTGAGCCCAGGAATTGGAGGTTGCTGTGAGCTGTGATGCCACGGCACTCTATCCAGGGTGACAGCTTGAGGCTTTGCCTCAAAAAAAAAAAAAAAAAAAAAAAGAAAGACAATGGAAGGCTTTAAGTAAAATTAATATTTTTTCTCAATAGTAGCTTCATCTGACCAAAATAGCTCATGTGATCCATCTTAAACTATATAAAATATTACATTATTATAAATCCCTGTATTAAAACATTAATATATTAGATATTTGTTACATAATACATGCCACTAAAAATCAATTTACTGCTTTTCCTATGTTTAAAAAACATTTTATTGACTTTTCCTAAATGTTTTCATTTTTTAAAAATCACGTGCAATTTATTTTCCTCAAGTTTTTATTATCTTTTAAGCAATGCACATTATTATTAGACATGTATGTAATTTCTTTAGGGTAATGTCTGAAGTTGAGCATTCTTCATCTAGAAGGATACCTACACTAAAATTATCACATTTTTGAATGGAATGGGTTTTTTTTGAAGATTTTATGCTGTGATAGGCATATTATCAATAGCATTGGTGTGGAAAAACTGTAACTTGTATCTCAAATCCATCAAGAAACTGGGATTTAGTCTTGGCACCTGTAGCTCAGCAGCTAGGGCACCAGCCACGTACACTGGAGCTGGCGGGTTCAAACCCAGACCAGGCCTGCCAAACAACGACAACTACAACCAAAAAATAGCTGGGTGCTGTGGTGGGCACCTGTAGTCCCAGCTACTTGGGAGGCTGAGGCAAGAGAATCGCTTAATTAAGCCTAAGAGTTGGATGTTGCTGTGAGCTGTGATGCCACAGCTCTCTATCAAGGGTGACATAGTGAGACTTTGTCTGAAAAAAAAAAAAAAAGAAAGAAAGAAACTGGGATTTAGGACACAGATCTATGTACCACATATACTCATTATGGGATATGAATGACATTATTAAAATACTATTTATATTGAAAACTAGTAAAGTTGGCTAGGTGTGGTATTCATGCCTGTAATTCTAGCACTTTGGGAGGCCAATATGCGAGGATTACTTGAGGCCAGGCTGTTTGAGACCAGCCTGGCAACATAATGGGAACTTCATCTCTATAAACTTAGGTGTGGGGTGGTATCTACCTGAAGTTCTAGCTGTTGGAAGATTGAGGCAAAAGAATTGTTTCAGCCCAGGAGTTTGCAATTGCAGTGAGCTATGATCATGCCACTTGTATTCCAGCCTGGGCAACAAAGCTAGTCCCTGTCTCTTAAAAAGAAAAAGAAAAAGTTAGTAAAGCCAGTTACTATTTTATGTTGTTTAATGTCTAACATGGTGACTTGTATTAACTAAGCACTTAATTCTACACTTGACTCAGTGATTTCTCTATGATCTACTATATTAAGAAATGCCTCAAAAACTATCTAGAGAATTAATAACCACCTCAAGAAAATAAGATCTAGAACAGATATACTTACCTGGAGGCTCATCCATGAGCTTAGAAGGGAAATAAACTCCTTGAAACTATATGGAAATTGCTGTGTATATTTGCTTTTCTAAGGAGAAGACTTAAAATTTGCAATGGCTTCTCCAAAGGGTTTTAATATATGAAAATTTTTTGAAAAACCAGTTATGTATATGAAGGCTATAACCCAATTATAGCACAAGAATATGGGGAAAGGGGCAAGGGAGGGGATGGGAAGGATGGGTAGAGGGAGGGTAATTGATGGGACCACACCTACGGTGCATCTTAGAAAGGTACAGGTGAAACTTACTAAATGTAGAATATAAATGTCTTAACACAATGATTAAGAAAATACTGTGAAGGCTATTTTAACCAGTTTGATGAAAATATTTCAGATTGTGTATGAAACCAGCACATTGTACCCCATGATTGCATTAATGTACATAGCTATGATTTAATAAAAAAAAAAAAAAGTCCTGCAAAAAAAAAAAAAAAAAAAAAAAAAAAGGAAAAGGAAAAACCAGTTATGTGAAGAAATAAAAATCTCTTGCCAAAAAGATACAATTGTTCCTCTTGCATATAAACTAGGTTAGACATTAACTGTAATCTCATGGAAGTGTTTTGCTACTATAGTCAAGAATTTGAATGTAGAGGGAGTGCATCAGAGAATATATGACATATGGCTATCTCTACTATACTAAAGAATCAAGAGTTTTAAAGATAAATACTAAAACCAATCAAAAAAGTCTCAATTTCATCAAATAAAAACGCCATAGCTTGAAACAACTAAATTGAGAATAATGTTTATATAATATGTCAGTGTCACTCAAACATCATAAAATAATAAAAAATGTAAAATATAATTATTTAAAAAGTACACACCTATAAATCGGAAACACTAACCAGGAAAGTTGAAATATCAACCTATTTCCATAGCACTACAAAAGACATAAATAAATCCTAAGGGAAAATTACATTTATAGATTTATAAAAATGTTTTTTTTAAATCATTCCTATGAAGCAAAAATATAAAAGTAAGGGTTAAGAAATTCCTACTAGAGGACAAAAAAATTAACAAAATAATATACATGTTAGGAGATGTTTGGTTCATGCAATTTTCTTCCATTCTTCCCCAAAAAGGTATATGAATTTTCATTTTCTCACAAATTTCTGTCAATTATGAAAGAAAATACATTTCTACAGTGAAAATTGTTTTTCGCTGGCTTTTTCTAATCAGTTGAGAAGATATTTAAAATAAATAAATGCTTATGTTATATATAATGTATAGGATTGTCTAAGCCATGCATTACCTTAAGTACACATGTAAGTATATGTAGGGATAAAATGTATAAAATAAGTAAAGGAACTAAATGTTTACAACAGAAAATAAAAGTATATAAGCTCTTTTCCTGCACTATAAAAAACTCAGTCATCATGAAGGCCTGTGCCATTCTTAGGCCACTTTCAGGCAGATTCTGAAAAGCTGGAAAGTAAACACAGGTGTTTTAGAACTAGAGCTGCTGTCACGGACAACCACAAACACCCTTAACTCTGATGTGGCAACGCCTCTTTCCCGCCCTCTGTTTTTTAAAGCAATGCCCGAAAAGACAATGTCAAATGTTTCACCTTTCAACACCTCAAAATAAGTAAGAGCTTAAAGTATTGTTTCGCAAATCTCTAGCAAATAGATCATTTTTTCACTGCTTTTAAATGTAGCCAATTAAATATTAATTGCATAAAATAAAAAGTAGAATTTCTTAAAGAATTTCCACCACCCAACCTTATACCTTATACCTTCCCTTTGCAGCATATATACACGTGTGTGTGTGTGTGTGTGTGTGTGTGTGTGTGTGTGTTTTTGGCAGTTTCTTTACCTTCTAAAATCAAAATCTTTCATTTGACCACATTTAGGTTGCTTAATCTGTTGTGCAACTCTTGTAGAAAATATCTGATTTTTTTTTCCTGAGACACTTAACACACATATCAGAAATAATAAGAATTTGAGAAAGATTCAGAGCTTCAATTAAAATATGTAATTCTCTTTTAGAAAACTGCATATCAATATAGCCGCTATGATTGTATAAAATAGCCCTCAAAAAGTGGGACAAAATTCATTAAGAATTGATGAGTTACTACCTAACTGAAGAATATTAAAACTAAGGTAAAATGAAGACTATATTTTACCAGAAACATCAACAAACAAGTGCTGTTAAGCAAATGACCAAGTAAGTATCTATCAGTTCCCAAATTAATCCTGGAGGTCATTTTGAGAGGTTTAGTCCTACCCTCAGAATTCCACAAGTAATTCCTTTGGGCAATTCATATAAGAACTGCTCTGTGAAATCACACTTGTATATTTGATTATTCATAATAAAATATTTGTAGTTTCTCAGTGCTGTAAGCTTTTAATAAAGAGAGCGATCTGCTTTTTTAAATGATAAAAATTAATCAATTGGAATAAAAATAAGACCAAAGGACAGTTTTATATCAGCATCTACTTTAAAAAACTTTCCTCAGATAATTTATGACTTTCTCTTATATTACCTTTCTAAAAAATGTGAAGAATATCAGAGCTTCAAGATATTTGGCTAATCAGAGGCAATCAACTGTAAATAAGAGAAGAGCAAACTTTCAGTATCTTGTTCAGATCCACCCACGCGTTGCTTCATCTCACATGTGAAAGACATTACATAGCATTAAGAGACAAAATAATAATGTTAAGTGGTCACATAAACCAATAAAGTGAAGAAATTTCAAATTAAATTTGACAGTTCTTAACTGGGTCTACCGTACTTTGGTGTTACAACATACACATGATACCTACGGGCACAAAGGAGCACGGAAAGGGCAGTGTGTCAGGCTTCGAAGTTAATTTCCTTGCTTTTGTTGGTTTATATTACCATCTAATATTATGTAAATAATCCGTTTCTAGACAATTTATTTTTTCCTCTGTCATGATGAACTGAGTTCACTTCTATGTTAAATATCTTTAGTATATAAAAATCCAATTTAACAACAACAGCCACAAAAACCCATAAAGTAATACCATTTAAAAATCAAATTTACAAAAATACAAGATATATAACATTTGCTAAATTGAAAAGAAAGCTATTACTTAGATTTTATAACCTCTCAAAAGGTGAAGGTAACAAATGCAAAAGAATTTATTAAAAACAAATGATTTACCTTGGCATACTCAGGATTTATTAGTAATTCTTTCTTGGTCAAGTAAAATGCTTATTTGAAAACTTACAAATCTAAATAAAAATCAGCCTAAGTGACTAACAAAAGCTGGATTCCAGAATCTCTTAGAATAAATAAATTTTTTAAGGAGGCACCTCAGAGTTAAAAGCTAACTATAATATAAAGGAGCAAAATTACAAAGGACAAATGTCCTCTTTTTTGATCAATGTAATCACAACTTAATTTCATTATCCTTTTGTTCTAGTAAAAATAATCATTCTAGCATGTAAAATGAGTAATTCATGTAATAAAATTCAACTAAAAAATTGTCACTTTTAGTAAGGACAGAAATACTGACATATCTTGGGAGTAAAATGCACAAAAATTATTCTATACTTAAAATAGCAAGTATCAAAAGGAAGTGAAGATTTAACTAAATACTTAAAAACCACAAACAATACGGGAAATAATATACTGGATTATACTGAAAACACTTCCATGGAATATATATGGTTACATGATATGATTCTGTGAAATTATTAAGGAAGCAGAAATAAAATACAATATAAATGCTATTCATATACAATTATGGTTGTGCAAGACTCAAAGTTAACATTTTCCAAAGAAAAGGCTATGAGTTATCAAAACTCACAGAGGCTGAGATTCATCTGAGAACTCATGAAATTTTTTCAAGACTATAAAATATATTCTAAGGAATATATTTTACATGAGTACAAAAGAATAAAATATTGGCAATATGCTTTCATATTGAATTTTAAGTAATAAGCAATGAATTATAGGATCTATAAAATGTGTCTATGAGTCACTAGGCAAGAGTGATTTTCCAAGATGCCTTTTTTTTGTTTCAGTTAAAATTAAAATCCATGCTGTCTAATCCTTGGAGTCAATTTGTAATTAAGGGGATTTGATGAGAGACCAGGCACTGAATTAATGATAAAATTTAATATCTGTTTTAATGCGTCAACATAACAGAAAAACTAACCAACAATGAACAACACAATAGAGTCATTTTGTTATAGAGGGCATATTATATCTGTCAATTTGTGAATTTTTAAAAATAGGTATATATGATAAATTTCTATAGATACATAGCTAAAAACAGTATGTTTAAAAATCAACACTCATGTCAAAAATATTACTAGGATTTGTTTGGTACTGAAAACCACATTGGTAAATGAAGTTGCTCTTACTGGAAATTTTATGTAATTTCTAATGAAGGACTCAACTACTTTCCATATTATATCTCAAGTCAGAAACGTTTTTACTAGTAACTGAAGCAAATTGTTTTTGACACTCATAACCTTCTCTTTTTAAAAGTATATTTTTAGTTTAGAAGAACAAGTAACATACATAGGAGCATATGTATACTGCTATTATAAGAGAATTGAATACATCCCTTTCTCCAAATTACTTTAGGGCATAACTTTATGTAGAATGTAGTTACTGAAAGCAGCTAAAACTGAAAGAGAAAAATTTCATTTAACTAGTATTCTAAATGTAGCCTTATCCAACTGACTGCCGAAATAACAAGAAAGCAGTAAAAAGACATAAAACTGAAGATGCCACCAAAGTACTGACATTAGCCTAATACAGAAAGCAAGTTGAATATTAAACAGAACTAAAATTAAAAAAACAAACAAACAAACAAACCACAATTGGCATCATTTGAAGTACAAAAAACACCCATAACTCTAAAAGAAGGTTGAGAAAATATTTTGTCCCTGCTCTACCTTCCATATACAAAGTCTATGTGGTTTGAGTTTTCAAATTCAGATTAAGATATTCCAATTCAGTAGGCTTTGGTTCAGGCCCAGATTTATTTTTTTTTAAATATTCTTTTGATTATTTGTATACATGCCTTTGTCAAGAATCATTAACCTATACTCATGAATTCTGCCAGGTATTGCTTTTAAAGCTATCCAGGGCATCATTCACCAAAATATTAGTAGATCATGGACACCTGCTATTTTGTATCTTCTTAGTTATTAATACCAAAAGTCAATAGGTGAGGAAAAGACAGGAGAAGATAATGGGTGAGAGCAGAGGATAAGGAAGAGGCTAGTGATGAAGGTACCTACTGTTAATATGGGAAGAGACAGGAAAGGCCTGGGAGGAAGGCCTGGCACTGACAGTCTCATATATGCTGCTTATTTTTCATATCACATTAAAACAATTTCACTTTACCACCAAAACTCTCCTCCAGCTTGGCCAAATAAGAATACTGTGGCCAAATGAAGGATGGATGGATAAGTATTAGCCAAGCAAAGGAAGAAAAGAGAAATAACCAACACAGGGCATTTCAGTCAGAGGAAATACCAGGTGATCCAAAAACTGAAAAGGATTCCAGAATCCATCCAAAGCCAATTCACACAATGATCAATCTACCTGGTATGCCAAAAATTCAGTCTACTACTGCAAATTTATGTCTTCATTCAAGTACTCACTTTATAAAGGTTTTGGCGAAGTACAAAATGTATAAAATAGTTCCTATAGGAAATCCTGCAATGGGATTTTATATTTGTATCATTATTTTTCAAAATAAAATATCAAATTCTGACTGGGTATGGTGGCTGAGACCTGTAATCCCAGCACTTTGGGAGGCCAAGGAAGAAGCCTGCTTGGAAGACAGGAGTTCAAGACCAGTGTAGGTAACAGTGCAACACCATCTCTGCAAATAATTAAAAGATTAACCAGGCTGGTGTCCTGTGCCTATAGTCCAGCTACTGGGGAGGCTGAGGCAGAAGGATCACATGAACCCAAGAATCTGAGATTGTAGTGGGCTATGAAGATAACATTGCACTCTAGCCTAGGAAACAGAGTGACTCTGGCTCCCCCCTCCTCAAAAAAAAAATCAAATTCCTAAAATAACACTGACTATGATACTCAAAATTAGAAAAACATCATTAGTTATCAATGTTAAAAGCAAATGAGTACTAATTTGTGGTTTGCCATCCTCTACAGAAACTTTCCCTAGTAATTCAGTATTCCTTTGATGGCAGACGTTATAGTGCACAGTTGTTTCATATGTACCACATCAGTTTTTCACGTGTCTTGATGGACTTGATGATCCTACATGGGCTACAATGATTTGGCTATACCTAGGGCTGTAATGCATAAAGTTACTCTTCAAGGTAACTCTTCATTTCAGAAAGCCCATAATGAATGCTATTAGGGCCATTCCCCATTTGGTATGCATAGACTATACACCTGGTCTTCTGAGAGTCTTATTTATGAAGGAAGACATTGTCTTGGGAAAAAAAAAATTATTGGTAGGAAAAAGATAAAGAAAACATTAAAAGGAAAACACTTTTATGACATTCAGGACAACAACAGCTCTGATGCCATTCCCGGAAAAGAGTTCCAAATTTGCTTTGAAGGTTGAAGTAGGTGGTGGTGTTGGTACATAGCTTCCTAAGGGGAGTACTTTGAAAGCAACTGTAGAAGTGAAGTATGCAGCACTTTTTCTAGGATGACTTTACGAACTTGTCAGACCTTGCTAGTACTTTTTGCAAGACCTACCAGAACTTGCAAAAATAGCAGAGTGTTCCTGTGTTGGTATCTTCTCATAAAGATAATATTTTATCATTCTCCTAATGATAATCCAGATTCTCCCAATGATATTATCTTATCATATCTGTACTATAGTACATTGCCAAAACCAGAAAATTGACATTGGTACAATGCTATTAACTCAAATACACAGCTTATAAGTATTTGGATTTCACCCATTTTTACATGCTCCTTTTCTCCCCCACCTTCTCTTTCCCATCATCCCTCCCTTTCTTTCTAGTATATAATTCTGTGACATTTTAATATCACAAGAGGAACACAAAACTGTTACATTGCTACATCTTTTTCTTTTTTTGAGATGGGCTCTCACTGCATTGCACAAGCTGGCTTAAACTCCAGGGCTCAAGACCTCCTTCCACCCTAGCCCCTGGAGTAGGCAGCCTACAGGAGCATGCCATGTCCTGGCTCTTCATATTACCTTTTAATAGTTAAATTGTGATCTTCAACCTAACCCTAAACAGCCATTGATTTGTTCTCCAACACTGTAATTTTGTCACTTTGGTGCTGTTATATAAAAATGAAATCATATAAATTTAATCCTTTGAGAGTGGGTTTTTTTTTATTCAAAATAATGCTCTTGAACCCATTTGGGTCATGTGTGTGTTGTCTATCCCTTTTCATTGCTGAGTAATATTCTATTGTATGGATATTTATCCACTGGCCCACTGAAGGATATCTGGCTGCTTTCTAGTTTTGGTCATTTATAAAATAAACATGCTACGAACATTTGCTTGCATAATTTGTGTGGACATAAAGTTTCATTTTTCTGAGCTAAAGACCCAGGAATGCAATAGCTGGGTTGTGTTGTAATTCTAAATTTAATTTTGTAAGAAACTACAAGCAGTGTTCCAGAGTGAATGTACCGTTCTATATTTCTACCAGTAATGAATGAGTTAAGTTTCTCCACATCCTGTCAACATTTGGTATTATTGGTATTTTTTATTCAGAAAGTTAATATGTGTGATGAGGTATCTAATTATGGCTTTAATAAACATGTAAATTCTTTTTTTTTTTTTTTTTTTTTTGAGACAGAGCCTCAAGCTGTCACCCTGGATAGAGTGCCATGGCATCACAGCTCACAGCAACCTCCAATTCCTGGGTAAGCAAGTCTCTTGCCTCTGCCTCCCAAGTAGCTGGGACTACAGGCACCCGCCACAACGCCTGGCCATTTTTTTTTGGTTGCAGCCGCCATTGTTGTTTGGTGGGCCTGGGCTGGATTCGAACCTGCCAGCTGAGGTGTATGTTGCTGGCGCCTTAGCCCGCTGAGCCACAGGCGCCGAGCCAATAAGCATGTAAATTCTTAAAGAGAAATTCAATTTTTAAAAGTTCTTAAAATAATACAATCGAAGTTTATAAGATTTCTGGGTACTTAAATATTCTTTTTTAGTAATCCTGGAATTGAGTCCAGGAATCTGAGTTTAAATATTCATACTATTATTCAAGTAATCTGCCTCTGGATAATCTATCCTGAAGAAATAGTGTACTGTCTTAAAAAGTTTCTCTCTCATGCATCCTTTCTTAGGAAGGTATTAGAGAATGTGTTTCATCAAAAAGAAAGAGTAAATAAAAAAGGAAAACATGGAATCCAGGAAATAGGTGATCTAATATAGGAAAAACCAAAGAAGTCCACAAAATGGCTTAGAAGGTAGATTTCAGGATCAGTATGCGTAGCAGTTCTATAGAGCAATGAGTCCAGATGCTCTTTAAAAAAAAAAAAGGTAACATTTTTAGGTTTCCTGACATACCTGCATGTATTAACAGGAGATTTATATGTCTAGCAGTGAGTACAGGGATGTATTAGTAATAGATACACAGTATACAAACAAATCCAGACAATAATCCTGAGAAAGATACAATATTGAAAAAGAAAGGAAATAATGATATTTCAAGAATTGTGAAAAGTCTTGAGATTCTTACTCTAGTTACAAGCTAAGAATTTTGCCAGCTACAACTTCTGACATCAGACATAAGAGTCCTGGGTCACAAAAAAGCACTTTACTCAGCAAACAGTGTTCAGTGTTATGCATTGGTTCCCTTTGCTCCCAAAGTCCAATGGGGACAACACGAAGGAGCTCGGATGCATACTGCACACACAGGGGTTTGCATCACATCTTATGGACTCCAAACTTTGGGAACCCAAATCTTTTATAATACACTTCAAGCAAACCTGCCTAAACTTCACATCAGAGAAAGACATTATTTTATACTGGACAGTAAACATCCTCTCCTTTAAAGGGAGACACTATTTCCACCTTCCAAGATTATTTGCTAAACAAGTATCCTATAAAACACAGTTTGGAACAAAGGCCATCAGCACCCACATAAGACATTCAGAAACATAAAACAATCATGGAAAAACTGTTTGCCAACATGGGTAATTTAGAGGGTGACATGAGTATTAGTTTTTAAAAAATTAAACGGAGTAGAATAAAAGGTGTCTAAGTATATATATGCCATTAGAGTATACATCCTTTCCTTACAGTTTTGCTTTAGTTTTATACTTATGTGTTTGTATATTAATTAGGCCATGATATAAAACATAATTCTTGCTGAGATGTCTGAAAAATATTTTACTATATGGTCATCTATGAACCTTTACTTAGAACAATGTAAATACTACACAACGAACTAACAAAAAGGTGATAAAACTAAATCTTCATCTTCATAGTAGGAAGGCAATTAATAACTAAAAATGAAAACTTGAGAAATAATCTAAAGGCCAGGTGCAGTGGCTCACACCTATAATTCTAGCACTCTGGGAGGCTGAGGTGAGTGAACTATTTGAGCTCACAAGTTTGAGACCAGCCTGAGCAAGAGTGAGACCCCCAACTCTACTAAAAAACAGAAAAAACTGAGGCAAGAGGATAGCTTGAGACAAACAGTTGGATGTTGCTGTGAGCTATGATGATGCCATAATACTCTACCCAGGGCGACAGCTTGAAACTCTGTCTCAATATACTACTACTACTACTACTTCTACTATTAATAATAAAAGTTGTTCATTTAGATATATTATTTTTTCTATGGAACAGAAACCAGAAAAGGAGGATGAGGAAGTAGACTTGACACTTTTTTTATTACCATCCTTATGGAATCATTTGACTTTCTAAAATATGTGTTTTATTAAAACAAAAATTTGAAGTTTTTTTTATAGCAGTATTTATAAGAGTACAAAACTGCTAGCAACCTAAATATTTGTCTTTAAAGAAAGTTAAAATTATGGTGCATTTGTACACTGCAAATTATATGTAATTTCAAGGGGATGTTTATAAAGAGTATGTACATCTACTGAATAATGCTTATGAGATATTAAGCAGGAAAAGCAGTATTCTAAACTGCACGTGTGGTATTAATTCACTCAAGAGATATTTATTTAATGGATACTATGTGCAAGACACTGTTGTAGGAGATGTAGCCAGGGCTAGTTTTTAGCTGTTATGGACAAGCATAGCCATTCAAATTTTAAACAGCTGGCATCTGTTCTGATTGGTCAGTATGTTTGACTTACTGAATGTTAAGCATTTTCAATACTGTGAGTATACACAGAAAGTATACAAAGTAAACAAACTCTCTGACTTCATGGAATACTCACTCTTATCAAGAAAACAGATTAAAATATGATAAATAAATAAAATATATACTTTGTAAAATGATGACAAGTACCTCAGAGATAAATCAGAGACAGAGAAAATGCTGACAGGAGTATGGGTTGAAATATGTAACATGTTAGGGAACGCTCACTGGGTAGGGAGCAATTAATAGACTTGAAGAAGATAAAAAACTTAGTTGTGTAAATATTTGGGGGAAGAGTGTTCCTTGGAAGTAGAAACAGGAAATCCAACGCCCTGAAACACAAGCTTGCCTAGTGTCAGAGGAACAGGAATAAGGTAGTATACCTGAAATGAGGTATGATATAAGGGGAGGGTCAGATCAAGACATCAACATCTTGTTGGTTTATCCTGTGAGCGAAATGGCAGGCCACAGGAAGATTCTTAGCAGGAGTAATGTAATCTAACTTACATTTTAACAAGATCATTCTGAAGGCTTGTGCTGAGAATAAAGAATAGCAAGAACAGAAACAGGGGGACCATTAGACTTTTGCAATAATCTAAGCAAGAGAATATAGAAGCTTGAATGATAGCAGTAGCAGCAGAAGTGGTGAAAAGTGGCTAAATTCTTGATATGTATCAAAAGTAGAAGCCAAGAGAATTTGTTTACACATAGGATGTTGAATGTGAACAAAAGAGACGATTCAAGGCTAACTTCAAGGATTTTAGCCAATTACTTTATATTCTAAACTTTATATTTGAAATAATTGTGAAGTCACGGGAAGTTAAAAAGTATATAGACAAGTTCCACACACTCTCTGCTTGAATCCCCCCATAGTTAATGTATCAGTTCAGTATCTAAAAACCACAGTACAATACCTAAATCTGATCTTGTGGCTGCATCAGTCTTACATGCACTGGTGTGTGTGTGTGTAGTGGTTATGTCATTTTTTTTTGAGACAGAGTCTCACTTTGGTAGAGTGCCATGGCATCACAGCTCACAGCAACCTCAAACTCTTGGGCTTATGTGATTCTCTTGCCTTAGTCTCCCTAGTAGCTGGGACTACAGGTGCCTGCCACAGTGCCTGGCTACTTTTTGGTTGTAGTTGTCATTGTTGTCTGGCAGGCCCAGGCTGTATTCAAACCTCCCAACGCCGGTGCATGTGGCTGGTGCGCTAGCCGCTGAGCTACAGGAACTGAGCCTATTATGTCATTTTATCACATGTGTACTGATATAGCACTGATCCAACCACACGAGGATCTGTTGTCCATTGCTTTGTAGCCATAACCTCAGTGTCGGGGCAGAATCACTAACTATATGCCTTTGATTTTCAAAAATGCTTTAGTTTAAAAGATAAATTATATAAACATCCAACCTATGATCATACTAATTTGAAAATGACTTTCCTTCCCTTAATTCAGAACCTATATGGGCCTGAATTCAAACTCACATATATGTATTGTTGAATAAATCAGTAAAACTATGATACAATACTACAAATTTATAAAGTCACATTACATTCTAGTTTAAATGACTTTGTTATCTACCCTCCTCATTTTGAAGATACAAAGTAACTGAACATAGACGATACAGTTCATTCACAGCAAAGATTTAAAAAAAAAGTCTTTGATACCTACACCAAAGTTCTTTCTATCACTATATGTTACATTGACATAATACATCCTACTTCATAGATTGCACATGTATTTTATCAATTCTAACAATTATTCCTACTCTTACTATTTTGCAAATGTGGGAGCCAATCCTCATAAAAGTTAACAGAATTTAGCAATACTGTACAAATAGTAAATGGGAAATTCAAGATTTTTAAATTCTATTACCAGAGTCATCTATTAGAAAAGAACCCAAAATGACCTTCACCTGGGTATATCAAAGATAGTATATTAACACGGCTGTTCTAGGAAAAAGACTAATAACTCATCTCAATATATGATCCCATCTTAAGAAACTATATTATTTCTATAGTGCTATTTGCGTGATTCCTTAAAAGAACTTATCTTGTAATTAACTCTAAATAGTAAAAGACTAGACGAACACGTAAAAAGTTCCTCTGTTAATATTTTTAAGCCAATAGTGAAAACTATAATACCCTATCCTACTGCATTGTTCAGGTCACAAACCAAGAAATTTTAGCATAAAATAGAAATCCTTCTATAGAGTTCTAATTAGGCACAGACTGTGATTATTAAGACAATATTATAACAGAAAATAAGTTATATGTTAGTAAATATGTTGACTTCAAATAAGATAAATTAAAACTGATTTTTGTTGGCCAGGCACGCACGGTGGCTCATGCCCTGTAATCTTAGCACTCTGGGAGGCCGAGGTGAGTGGATCACTTGAGCTCAGGAATTTGAGACAAGCCTGAGCAAGAGTGAAACCCAGTCTCTATTATAAATAAAAAACAAACAAACAAACAAAAAAAAAAACTGAGGCAAGAAGATCGCTTGAGCCCAAGAACTTGAGGTTGCTATGAGCTATAATGCCCTGGCAGTCTAGTCCGGGCATCAGAGTGAGACTCTGTCTCAAAAAAGAAACAAACATTAAAACTCTGAGTTTTTAATTAAAAAAACTGATTGTTAACATGATTTAAACAATGTGCTAAATTCCAAGGGAATAACAACATAAAAAGTTATGATCCTTTATGTTCAAAAAATTTTTGATATAGGGAAGATTGAAGCCGAATTTAAAATAAAACTATAACAAGAACAAAGATTAGAATAAATTCAAGAACATGACACATTTACAAAACTTCAAGTAGGGAGGGATGTCTAGGGATTAACAAGATTAGAGATAGAGAACAATTTCCAAAAACATAAAAATTTTTTTAAAAGGCAGACTAAAACTATTATTTGGAGACCTAAATTCCATATTAGAAAGGTTTATATTTTACTCCATTGGCAATAGAAAGCAACTCAAGATTTTTATTTATATAATCATTATTTTATTCTTGATATTGCCAATTATTTTTTATTATGTAGGGCATTATTCCTCCTCTGCTCGGTGTTTTAAAATATTATTCTATCACTGCAATTGAGAAGTCAATGTATGAGCTTTGCTGATTCCTTATTTTGTTGCCTTCTCAACCGAACTTATATTCTTAAAATATAAGTTATCACTGTCCCTTTTCATTGATTATATCAGGAGGATCAGTCAAAATATCTATATTTTCTTACATTGATGAAAATGAAATAATTAATGAAGGTTTTTTGAGCAAAAAGTCTTAGAATGATAGTTGATACCAATGTAACAACTGATTAAGAAGCTGAGAAACTGAGGACAGAAAAATTAGTTAGCAGGGTACTATTACCATCTGGATCATGAATTTCACATAAGGCAGATAATAAAAATGGGAGAAAAATATTAAGTAACCACTGCATACCTGATAAGACTGGACACCAAATTGCTTTGTTAGTGAGTGAAGTTTAAAAGGATATGAAGATTATATCAATTGCTTTAGCTTACATATTTAGGAAGATGGTAGTACTATTAATTAACAGATGTTAACAGGTTAATTTGTCACTAAATAATAAAAACTATCTGGAATGATTTACTTAAAATATAGAGTTTTACTTTCTCAACAAAAGGAGGAATCAGGATATAGGTGCTTAACATTCTCTCAGTGGCTCACTGCCTCAGAGGTTCAGTGATGTTATAGCCAGTTGCTCTTGGCCCTTTCTTTAGGACTAAAATGGCTGGTACACTTGCAGACCACAGGTAAGTGTTCAAGGTAGTAACAGGGGAAGAAGAAATGATGCTTGCTTCATCTGCCCTAATCTCAGGAAACAGAAACCTTTCCAGAGACACCTCTCCTTCTTCTCCTATCCCTGCTGTAGGCTCTCTCTTGTGTCTCACTGGCAAAAAGAGAGGCTGGAAAGCCTTAACTGCTCCAGTATCTGTACTAAAAGTGTGCAAAGAAGAATATGACTGGAAAGAAATGCTGAGTTATGCAGTCAATAGTGTCTGACAGAGGTCTTGACTTCTTCCCAGGAAGAAGGCTTATAGGGTTAAATTACTCATTTGGTTTCAAACTTGCTGAAGCTAAGAAGACATTAAGATACTTGAGTGAAACACTAGGCATGATAGTCATTAGTGCACATAAATTACTTCCGTAGATGATGCCATATGAATGGATGAACACTGCAATAAAGAAACAACAAATGCTAGGGGGAATATGTAACAACAGGACTCTCATTCATTGCTGTTGAGAAGTCAAAGTGGTAGAACAGCTTTGGAAGACAGTTTGGGAGTTTCATACACAATAAACATATTTACTAATACATATGATTTAGCAATCACGCTCCTTGGTACTTACTCAAATGAGTTGAAAACTTTATGTTCACAAAAAAACAAGTACATGGGTATTTACAGGAGTTTTATTTATAATTGCCAAAACTTGGAAGCAACCAAGATGTCCTTCAGGTAGAGGAGTGAAAAAATAATAGTGGTATATACAAACAAATGAAAATTCAGCACTAAAAAAGTGAGGCTGTATGTAGTGGCTTAGACCTATAATACTAGCACTTTGGAAGGCCAAGATGGGATGACTACTGGAGACGAGGTGTTTAAGAGTAGCCTGAGCAAGAGTCTCTACCAAAAATAGAACAATTAGCTGGGTATGGTGGTATATGCCTATGTCCTAGCTACTTTGCAAGCTGAGGCAGAAGGATCACTTAAGCCCAGGAGTTCCCTACACTCCAGTCTGGGCAAGAGAGTGAGATCCTGTCTCAGAAGAAAAAAAAAGAAAAAAAGAATCTATTATATAAAATTTCCACCACCAAAAGATAAGGATGAAATTTTAACCTCTAACTTCTTTCACTTAATATTACTGGTTTATTTCCTTCTAATTCTAATAGCAATGTTTATCTATTTCTATTCCTCTCTATAAGTAGTAGCTGCCACTTAATTAAATTTAACAGAAACGCATAATCAGAAATGCCAGAATAAAGACCATAAATTTTTACTTTAGATTCCGCTTTATTACCTATTTATTTATTGTTTGCTTGTTTGTTTATTTGCTATGCTGCCCAGGGTGGTTTCAAAACCTTGGCATCAAGCGATCCTCCCATGTTGGCCTCCCAAAGTGCTGAGATTATAGGCATGAGCCACTGCACCTGGCTTCAGGTCCCATTTTAAATGAAAATAACCATATCACATCAAGCACATGAAATCTGTCCTCTCACACTGATAATACACACACAATGGAAGCTGCCTTTCAAAGAATAATGTGTTCTATTTTGCAAATACAGATTTTAAAAATTATTATACTTTATTTTCATAAAATAGTAAATTCCTTGAAGGTAATTAACCATAATTACAATGACCTATAATTTGACTCTTTCATATTTATTGTTCTGTTCTATCCATCTATAAATTCAATAGCAAATAGGAGAAAGTACATTAAACAATACTAACAACGTCATTATGAGCTCCCACCTAAGAATTTCAAGCTAAATACATTTTGTGGAAAAATTTGACTTCTACCAAACTTTTGACTTCTTGAATAGATTAAAAATATCTTTCCCTGGGGTGGGGGGGAAATAATGTAATGAAGAATAATAAAATACATGTATTTAAAAAAAAAAAATATCTTCCCCAGGCTCTGCGCCTGTGGCTCAAACGGCTAAGGCACTAGCCATGTACACCTGAGCTGGTGGGTTCGAATCCAGCCCGGCCCACCAAACAATGACAACTGCAACCAAAAAATGGCTGGGTGTTGTGGCGGGCGCCTGTAGTCCCAGCTACTTGGGAGGCGGAGGCAGGAGACTCGCTTTAGCCCAGTAATTGGAGGTTGCTGTGAGCTGTGATGCCACAGCACTCTATCCAGGGTGACAGCTTGAGGCTCTGTCTCAAAAAAAAAAAAAAAAAAAAAAAAAAATCTTCCCCATTAAAACATCACCATTTTCCTCAATTTTGGTAAATGATTCTGGTTTAGTAAATTATACTGTCAATGCCATAATATGCATATTACTCTGTAATCTGCAGCAAAAAATGAATTTGAGACAACAGGTACAACACAATCTTCTTGGTGTCAAATCTTTTCTTAGTGCACAATAAAAATAACAATGAACCTTTTTGGTTTCCCATGTATTTTTTTTTTCCTTTAGTCTGTTACTGAGAATGCAAGCACCTTGAGGGTACAGACTACTACCGTGTCAGCCTATACCAGGATCTGGGACAAAGACAAAAAAATAGAATGGGAAGTCACAAGCATCTTAAGAAAAAAATGTATTTGGTAAGACTGAAATAATGTCCTTTTCCCATGATTACTGCACCTCTATTAAAAGGAGATCAAACTCCTTGTCCAGAAATGCTCACTTTACTTGTTTTAAGTTCTAGTTAAATGTATTATCTTTCTTCCTCTTTTGTTGTAACATTTTAAGTACTCCTTCAATTACCAAACATATTCACATATCCTTCAAGGAGTGTCAGTTCTGTGAGTGACTAATACTACAACTCATTAAAAAAAATTATTATAATAAATATTGATGCAAAGCAAAGGCCCATTATTTAATTTTTTTCTTTTAGTATGGTTACTTTTTATTAACTACAAAAAGTAGTAAAAAACATAAATAAAAAAATAAAAACATAAATAGTATAAACACGTACCACATTCAAAATTCAGAAAATATGTTGTTTTCATGTACACATACATGAAATAAAATAATACCATAACAGAAGGGTGCTGTATCTATGTTTAAAGAAGGGGCTGTTGGCAAACACCACAGCTCTCTTCTGCTGAAATGTACACAACTGATATATGCAGCACAGAAAGCTGGCACCAAGGGCTTACAACCTTAATTTGCCTGCAAGAAGGAACGGAGATTTACCTTCAGAGCACGTTCTCGATTGTTTTCAGCAGTCAGATGTCTCACGTTGTTTGCTGAAGTCTGGTTCTGCTCTTTCAGATGATGAAGCTCCTGCTCTAGCCGTTTGCACTGCCACAGGGGAAGAATCCCATTAAGTAAAGGAGTTATAGCATTTTTTTTACTGAGCCACATTAATTAATGTAAATAATATCATTGTATTCTCTGTAAGACAAAGGTTTATTTTTTGCAACAAGAACGGTAAGTAAAAGTAACATTAAATACAAATAAACTATAATTGTTTTTAGTACCCTAGTAATTCAATTACAATTTTCAGTTAGGTTTTTGTTAATCTAAATATTATGACATAAATCATAAAAATACTTGTTTCTGTAAAATTAAACTATATTTAAACTTTAACCAAATGGTTCAGATTATCTGTTGAATAAAAGCATACTTCTAAAAGTCATATTGGATTCTAAATAAACTACAACATGATATTCTATCAATTTTTGTCAACATTATAAAATAAAAATCATAAAGTAGTTATTCAGATATTAGAAATATTCTAAAGAAACAATTTCATAGTGGAAAAAAGCAACAGTCAGAGCACTAGAAGACTTGAAAACAGTTAAGAACCTAATTATTCTGACTAAATCTCACTTGTAGTTACATAAGTGATAACAAATGTGTGAAATGACACTTTTACCTACTTGAAATACAAGTGAAGAGTGTGAGACAACAAAAGTAAAATAAGTAATAAAGAACTTATAGGTGTAATAAAAGTATAAAGAGACTAATAGATACATGTTCAAAAATTACTGAAATATCTTGAAATTTGAATATAACATCACAATATAAATATATAAAACATTTTACACAATAATTATACATGCTATAAAATGATATGCTGCAAATAGGGACAATGTGAGATTGTTTAAAGGAAAAAAGTATTCAGTCCATCTTTCGGGAAAATGTTAAAAATCACTCTTTGTCTATTTTTAAATCAGGATAAGTAACAACCAATATATACACATATTGATTTATGATGGGGTCAAAGTTCTTTCTAGATTATTTGACAAAAGGCCAGTTGTCATAATGAATCAAAAATCATTAGTTACGACACAGTCAAGAGGTAGTTGTAATCTAAATTGGCATTTCTTACTATTCTAAGGTTGCTTTTTCCTCCTTCAGATCTCTATAATATTATGCAGTCTGAATCAATATTTCCCAACTTCAAGTAATATACAATCTTTTCATAGAAAAAGTTGTGTCAGACTCCCGATACTGACCTACTTGTAGATTGTGTAAAGCTATTGTGAGTATAGCTATCTCATGCATACTATCATCACAAAACCAAAACACATTTATAGATTACATAAAATAATAACCACAAAGTCAAGACATTTAAAATTAATATTAATTTATCAGACAGTTTTGTTGAAGCTAACTTCTGTAAATATGACAGAGCACTGACTCATCAGGGAAAGATCCTCTTATATTGCCATGCCCATTCCTCCACACGCTGTGTGACAACCTGATTCATCTATCAAATTGCTTGAAAAAATTATAAGGAAGTTTTGTGGCATGTATCTTTTATACTTTATTTGGAAGAGACATGTGATCTATACATTAAACTCTATCCTTTTTTAGCCTGTAGCAAGTAAAATATTTGGTCAAAAGGCAATCAAAACACATATTTGTGTTTTGTGCAGACACAAATGATGAAACATGAAAATGAGTGAGACACAGAAGTTAAGTGTCACATTATAGTAGAGAGATGCTCTACTAGAATTATCCTTCACATTTTCAATTAACTGTAAAACAAAATTATTTAGATAAGTACAGGTATTAAAATGTAATGACTAAGTATGACCTATGAAGGTTCGAATATGAGATAGATTACTTGGCTATGGGGAAAAAAGAAATTTCATGGAGATGACATCTGAGTTGGGCTTGTTTGAGGTATATAATTTTGAAACTGAATACAGCACAGGAATGATGGCAGAAACCTCAGGGACATATCTGGAGACAGTGAGGAAGCATGGTCAAGAGTCATCTGACCACCTATACTTGTTATTCCAAGTAAACTAGAAATGACCCATGAAGAGAGACTTTTCCTATCTACATGACACAAAACTAAAAAGAGAATTTGCTCATTCTTGCTCAAGAAATGTTGAATTTATTTTCATATCTTTATGAGGTTTAAAGTTAACATTGATCTAGGACTCAAACTGTCTTAGCCAAACCAGAGCTTTGAAGTTAGTAAAAATATATATAAATGTTTCTGTAAATACATATTTGTGATTTTAACCGAATTTACAGTTTATTTCAATTTATTTAATCCTTTTTTTTTTATTTGATGTAATACTTGGAAATCCTAATATACTCCCCAGGATTGCAATTTATGTATGATTTCTTACAGTTTGCTTCTTTCTTCTTTTACAAAACTCTTTAATTTTGAAATAAAAAGATTTAGCACTTTATTAGCAAGTGTTGCACTACATTAATGATTGTCACTTTATTTTTTTATTTTACTTTATTTTTTTTTGAGACCAAGCCTCAAGCTGTCACCCTGGATAGAGTGCCGTGGCATCACAGCTCACAGCAACCTCCAATTCGTGGGCTCAAGCGAGTCTCCTGCCTCTGCCTCCCAAGTAGCTGGGACTACAGGCGCCTGCCACAATGCCCAGCCATTTTGTTGTTGTTGTTGTTGTTGTTGCAGCTGTCATTGTTGATTGGAGGGCCTGGGCTGGATTCGAACCCACCAGCTCAGGTGTACGTGGCTGGCACCTTGGCCCATTGAACCACAGGCGCCAAGCCAATGATTGTCACTTTATAATTTCATAATATTTATAAAGTAAAAATCCTATCTTTTAATCTACACCTCAAATTTTCTTGAGAAAATTGTATAAGTTTAGGTATAACAGAAATAGATATAATAGAAACTTATACCTATCACTAATATTTACCAAATGTAAACAAATCTTCCATAATTCATTCAGATTAAAAAATATATTAGAACTATGTAACACATTTCTTCCTTCTTAAATATTGCCCCTGAGGAACTGCTATTTTTATCCAACTACTATTCATTAATTACTCCATGCTAGGCAGTCATAGATGCCGGGAAGATAACAGCATTTTACAAAGCAGATAAAAATTTCTGTTTCCGTGGAGCTCACATTCTAGTTGAGGAAAAGAAACAATAAACTAAATAAACAAATGAAACATAGATAAAAGTAAAAAAAAAAGTTAAAGAAAAACAAGTTAAAGATATAGGGAGTACCAAAAGAGTAAGTAAGGAAATGCTTTTCTAAGAAAACCAGAGTAATCAAGACAATTATTGAAGACATGGAACCTGATGGTATAGTCCTTTTGTCTATGGTTGAATCAGAAACAAAGAAACACTACTATTGAGCTGCATTAAGAGAAAATAGTTTCCTTTGACACAGGCCACTATATACAAGCTATGGAAAATACGTCTCCAGGAAGACACAGGAGCCTTAATGGTCTATGGGAACAGGTTCCCTCCTGGAAAATAAGGTGTTTAAAAGGTGTTTTGTGGTTTCCGTATTTCTTTCTCTTTACCAGAAGTTAATGGGGAGGGAGGACCCTTTCTATGTTCTATGCTTATTTACTAATGAATTTCAACAAATTTTCTCACTGATGCAAACTTAAAAACTTTTAAATAGAAAAGATATGATTGAGAGAAGGTATCTGAATAAAGACTCTAAGAAAACAGAGCAGTAAATATTGCATATCTTTAGAAGGAGTGGTTGACAGAGAAGGAACAGTAGGTGCGAATACCCTGCGATGGAATCTTATCTGGCATGCTTGAGTAACAGAACAGAGAATTCTTTAGCAGAAATGAAGTTATTAGCAAGGGGGAAAATACTGGGAGATGAAGTCAGAGGAGCCGGTAGTCCTTACAGACTATGGCTTTTACTCCGAGACAGAAAATTGCTGCAGAAAAGCAGCATAATTTTTATTAATATGGATTTATTCTTCCCACTATGTTAATGGGGTTGGGTGCAGGGCTCAGGAAAGATAAAGGAAGTCAGGTTGGAAAGTTCTTGAGTAGTCCAGGAGAAAGATAAGGTGAGAGGGCTTAGAATAGGATGGTAGCAAAGAAACCTGTGAGGATGTTTTCCTCCTGTCCTCTTGTTCCTGACCTTAAAAGGCATGCTTCTAACATGTAATCATTAAAAGGCATTTTGGTAGATATCCTAACAATATCACAGACATTATTTTTCATTCCTAGTCTGCTAAAAGATTCCATTTCACTTCTGTAAAATTAGAGGTGTGTTTGGTTTTATTGAATGCTTTTTCCAAATATGCTGCATTACTACAGTGAATTAACTTTCTAATGAACAATCACATGACTCTTCTTGAGAACTAGGATTCTCACCATCGAAAACAAAAGATACAGATGTAAGATAAATTAAGAAAAAACCCTTGGCTTCGTGCCCATAGCACAGTAGTTACGGCACCAAGGACATATTACAAAGTTGGCGAGTTCGAATCTGGCCGGGGCCAGCTAACCAACAATGACAACTGCAACAAAAAATAGACAGGTGTTGTGGCAAGCGCCTGTAGTCCCAGCTACTTGGAAGGCTGAGGCAAGAGAATTGCTTAACCGCAAGAGTTTGAGGTTGCTGTGGGCTCTGATGCCACAACACTCTACCGAGGGCAACACAGTGAGACTCTGCCTCAAAAAAAATAAAGGGCGGTGCCTGTGGCTCAGTAGGTAGGGCACCAGACCCATTACCGAGGGTGGTGGGTTCAAACCTGGCCCCGCCCAAACTGCAACCAAAAAAATAGCCTAGTGTTGTGGAGGGTGCCTATAGTCCGAGCTACTCGGGAGGCTGAGGCAAAGGAATCACCTAAGCCCAGGAGTTGGAGGTTGCTGTGAGCTGTGTGACACCACGGCACTCTACTGTGGGCTATAAGGTGAAACTTTGTCTCTATAAAAAACAAAAAAAGAAAGAAAGAAAGAAAAAAACTCTTTAGTTAAGAATTTCATATATGAGTAGATATAACTTCTATCTTTAAAAAATATGGTATGATTGTATTTCCCAGTTCTGCCCACTGAAAAAAAAAACTAGAAACAATAGGAGATCTAGTAGCAAAGGGGACCCCAGCACCTGGACTGAAGGCTCTAAGTTCCATTTCCTACTAAAATTAAAGGAATTAATAAATATATAGCTGATTTCAGATCTGGGACAAGAAATGTAGAAGATGATCCAAGAACATCTGGCCATAATAAATATCAAGGAACTTTTGCACAGAATCAGAAAAGGACTCACGAGCCAACCACTGTCAAATTACCCATCAGCTACTGCTGCAGTGCCTAGTGGATGCTCAGTGCTCAATGAATACTTTGTAAATAACTTAGTGATGTTATACACACACACATGCACACACACGTACACACATACATATACCTATAAGCCAACTAGCTCAAGGAAAGGCCATTTCAGTATCAATAGGAATACTAACTGCCATGTACTGAAACACATAATTTTAAATTATTGAGCTTCTAATGAATAAGATTTTGAACTAATAAGCAGGGTGAGAGAATACTAGTAAACCACACATTTATCCACCTTTTCTTATATAAACTTTCCCACTGTGCAAATGAAAGAATTCTATTTTTAGAAAAACTCTAGCTAATAAAAAAATTGAAATGTTAAAATATCACAATTTTGAAATCATTAATGTATTAAAGGACCTAAGCATTGAGATCTGCTAAGAACATAGAAGGAAGCACAACATTTGTGCTTCCAGATGAAAAGAACAAAAATCACCTATAAAGTAGTCTTGCTAATAAAAACTAATCTAAATTTGCTCAAGTTTCCAACCCAAATTGCCATATTTACAGGAGAAAAGCAAACAGAGGAACATGGCTCTACTAAGATGCAGCAAAAAACCTGGAAAATTCTACAAGAAAAATGACTCATTGTGTTTAAAAAATAAAATTCAAGAGAAAAGAAAAGATAGAGGGGAATCTATAAAATAGCATTCAAAGTCAATTCAATTATTTTCAATGTGTGAATCTTATTTAGATATAGATTCTAAGCAAACAAAAGGTTGATATTTATGAGGCATTGGAACTTGAGTATTAAACTGGATGTTTCACAATAGTATAGAATTTCTGTTAGTAATTTTGGTGTGATAATGATACTGTCATTATGTTTTGTTTTGGAGACAGAGCCTGAAGCTGTCACCCTGGGTAGAGTGCCATGGCATCACAGCTCACAACAACCTCCAACTCCTGGGCTCAAGCGATTCTCCTGCCTCAGTCTCCCAAGGAGCTGGGACTATAGATGCCTGCCACAACGCCCGGCTATTTTTTGCTAGCAGCCATCACTGTTGTTGGCAGGCTCAGGCTGGATTCAAACCCTCCCACATGTATGTGGCTGGCGCTTTAGCTGCTTCAGCCACAGGCGCCAAGCTGTAGTTATGTTTTAGACAAGAGTCCATATGCTATAGAGATACACTACAAGCATTAATAGATTAAAAAAAAATTATTTCTGAGATTTCCTTCAAAATAATAGGAATAAATGAATGGGGAATATAGATGAAAAAAGATAATTATTGTAGAAGAATGAAAATATAAAAAGGATTCATGATACTAGCTTTCTAAACTCCCTGGTGAGAAGAAAACAATTAAATTTGCCACTACAAACAAAAAAAGAAACTAATTCTACAATGTAAGTGCACTAACCATATAAAAATTCATAAAAATTTTTTAAAAAATAAATTTAGCTTGTCTTCACTAAAAGATAGGTATTTATTTTTTTTTGGCCGGGGCTGGGTTTGAACCCATCACCTCCCGTATATGGGGCCAGCACCCTATTCCTTGAGCCACAGGTGCTGCCCCAAGATAAGTATCTTTTATTGAACATTTGTGAATTCTGAATAATTATAAAGCAGATAATAAATTTTAATGACACTATTTTATGTTTTCTTTACTTTAAAAAAAATAACATGCCTTAATTTTCTTAACAAAAAGTTCCATAATATTGCCTAAGTTTTTGTTTTTCATTTTTTTTTATTTTTTAATTTATTGTTGGGGATTCATTGAGGGTACAAGAAATCAGGTTACACTGATTGCATTTGCTAAGCAAAGACCCTCTTATAATAATACTGCCTAAGTTTTTTTTTTTTTTTTTTTTTGAGACAGAGCCTCAAGCTGTCACCCTGGATAGAGTGTCGTGGTATCACAGCTCACAGCAACCTCCAATTCCTAGGCTCAAGCGAGTATGCTGCCTCTGCCTCCCAAGTAGCTGGGACTACAGGCGTTCGCCACAACGCCCGGCCATTTTTTGGTTGCAGCCGTCATTGTTGTTTGACAGGCCCAGGCTGGATTCGAACCTGCCAGCTCAGGTGTACGTGACTGGCGCCCTAGCCGCTTGAGCCACAGGCGCCGAGCCAATATTGCCTAAGTGTTTAACAGCTGCTGTTTTTCCTCCTGTACAATCTGCTTTCAGTCACAAATCATCCTAATTATATTACAATCAAACATTTCCCACTTGGATGCTATATAACATTTTGCTTTGTAGATAAAAAATTATAGGACTCTTCCGGTGTAAACAGAAACCAAACTCTTTTGTCAGTGAGAAATATATGCATTGAACTGTAGGTGTATGGAAGCATTTAGGATTATATAAATAAGTCTTTACCACTTTTTTGTTTAGAAGAATTTCTAAAAATCACTCATTTTAGATTAATGACTGTTTTCCCCACATTATAATAAATTGGAATAAAGAACTTTTAAACTTGAAAATGTAACTTGTTTCTTCAAGTCTCTAGCAAAATATCAATAATATAGATTACATGATTACTTATATAAGAAAAAAAGGCCTATAATTGCCAAATATTAAAAAATGGAAAACAATAATTATGTGAGTGAATCTCTGAAATCACACATGCTATGGCTTATATGTACATATGTGAATATGTATACATTATATATAACATAATTAAATTATTCAAAAAATATTGATTAAGCATCCACTAGACAATGTACCCATAACCACTAGGCAATATGCCAGGTTACAACATGTTTCTACTAATATATATGTATGTACAGATATATGCATATGTATTTTTAAGTATATATAAAAATTCCCAAAATACTATAAGAAAGCAATAACAAGAAAAAGAAATATAGTAGTTTATATTTAAAACTATTAAATTATTCAGAAAAGATTAAAGAAACATTGTTAATTGCAAAGTAAAAACATTAATGAACATGAAAATTATTGGCTCGGGGCCCATAGCTCAGTGGTTACAGTACCGGCCACATATACGGGGTGGGGGGGGCGGGTCTGTACCCAACAGGCCTGCCTGTTGTTGACAACTACAACAAAAACATAACCGGGCGTTGTAGTGGGTGACTGTTGTCCCAGCTAATTGGGAGGCTGAGACAAGAGAATGACTTGACCCCAAGAGGCTGAGGTTGCTGTGAGCTACGATGCCACAACACTCTACCAGGGGTGACAAAGTGAGACTCTGTCTCAAAAAAAAAAAAAAAAAAAAAGTAGGATTCATACTAATGCAGGATAATTCAGTTTATAAACAAAATTTTTACTGTACACAGATACACACAATAGCAAAAGGAACAAGAACATCTAGAATTACAGAAAAAGTTTAATAACATTTTAAAACTAGAACTTTGAACAATTAGAGATACAGATAATATTTGAAGAAGTAGCTCTAATATAGGCAGACCAGAATTACTTTTTAATTCAATTACCCAAAAAAGTCTGTGTATTTCTTACCTATTACTTTCACATGCTAAGGCTAGCATACAAGCTAAAATCATGCTTTTTTAAGAAATACAGTAGAACTTCTATAGGTGACTACCTCCCTACACCGGCCACCTCAAGTTGACCTAATTTTCATAGACAGACACACCACATGTACATGTACGTTTCAGTCCAATAGGCCTACTTCCTTATGTTGAACATCTCTGTATGCTGACCAGTATGTTATAGTCCCTTCTACTGCATAAAACAAAACAACAAAAAAATGCCTACAGGCTTACTTTTGAGAAATGCATTGTTAGGTGGTTTCATCCTTGTACTAACATTACAGAGGATGAAACCACCTAATAATGCATTTCTCAAAAGTAAGCCTGTAGGCATTTGTTTTGTTGTTTGTACTTACACAAACCTAGATTGTATAGCCTACCATACACCTAAACAGTATGGCATAGCCTATCACTTCTAGGCTAAAAACTAAATATTGTAGGTAGTTGTAAACAATAGTAAGATTTATATATCTAAACATAGAGAAGGTACAGTTAAAAAAAAGAATAGAACAAATGGCATAAGGATGTAGGGCAGCAGGGTACTTACCACGAACAGAGGAGCTTGCAGAAATGAAAGTTGCTCTTTGTGAGTCAGTGAGTGAGTGAATGTGAAAAAGACTAGGATATTACTGTACACTATATAGACTTTATAAATACTGTATACTTAGGGTATACTAAATTTATTAAAGTTTTTTTCTTTCTTCAATAATAAGTTCATCAGGCTTGGTGCCCATAGCTCAGTGAGTAGGGTGCCAGCCACATACACTGAAGCTGGAGGGTTCTAGCCCAGCCTGGGCCCACTAAACAACAATGACAGCTGCAACCAAAAAAATAGTCGGGCATCATGGTGGGCACCTGTAGTCCCAGCTACTCCGAAGGCTGAGGCAACAGAATTGCTTAAGCCCAAGAGTTTGAGGTTGCTGTGAGCTGTAACGCCACCACAGCACTCTACCGAGGGTGACATAGTGAGACTCTGTCTCAAAAAAAAAAAGTTCATCTTAATTTACCAAATTTTTGTCTTTAAAAACTTTTTCAGTTTTTAACTTTACTCTTTTATAATAAAAGCCTAAAACACACATAATACAATGGTACAAAAATATTTTATTTCTTTATATAATTCTATAATTTTTATTATTTATTTACTATTTAAGCTTTTTATGTTAAAAATTAAGATAAAAACATGCATATTAGCCTCAGGTACACAGGGTCAGCATCATCAACATCGTTGTCTTCCACCTCCATACCCTGTCCCACCAGAAAGTCTTCAGGGGGAATAATACTTGTGGAAGTAAGGGGGCAGAGCAAAATGGTTGACTGGAAGCAGCTTCTGAAAAAGGCTCCTGTCCAAAAGGGAAGATAGCCTCCAGAAACTGCGCAATTAAGCTGAAAACTGGGAGCCCAGCAGAGAGAGAGAAGTGATTTCTACGGGTCACCTCTGCTAAGACTGGCTGCAACCCCAAGAAAGCAAGCTTCAGGTACAAAATTCATCTGAAAGGAAGAGTGTCCGTCCCCTCCCCCAAGAAAGCTCGGAGTTTCTAGCATTTCTGTTTCCGTTCTTCTCTTTTTTTCCCCCTCTTTTGCTCCTGCGGGTTTTCTACAGACAAGTGGTGAACTGTGGACCTCTTGTCTCACCCCATGGAAGAGTGCTCTGGGAAGTGAGGTGTGCTTCCCCTGAGCACCCTGGTGTGACTCTGAAAACTCTATTGCTAGGCAGAAAAACTGAACTAAAGTTTTCCCCACCAATCTGAACTTACTGTGCACCCTTCCCCCCGTACCTGACGAACCAGAAGCCTACCCCCCACTGAGACTGAGAGAGGAGGTCCCTTAGTAGTGCCCCCGCCCCCACCCCCGCATGCCGGGACAAGCGCCCCACTGGGAAAAGACTCCAGGGGGGCTGCGGCAAGCCTCCTTCCCCTCCGGCCAGGGAAGCCACAGGCAAGTGCCTGGCCCTTTGCCCCATGCTTGCCAGGCTTCCGCAAGCCCGCCATCTCCTAGAAACTCTGACAGCGACCACCAGACCTCCACAGGTCTTCCCCCGGCCAGGAACTCCTTCCCCAGTGATGGCCCGGGCCTCTGCGTGGCACCTGCAGGGACCCCGCAGGTCCACCTGTGGCCAGTAAATCCCCTGGTGACCATGCGGCCCTGTGCCCCAAGCCTGCAGGGCTTCCGCAGGCCTGCCTTCTACAAGGAACTCCTCTTGCAACCGCCAGGCCTCTGCAGGCCCGCCCCCCGGCCAGGAATTCACCAGGCAGCTGCCTGGCCCTGCGCCCCATGCTTGCCAGGTTTCGGCAGTTCCGCCATCTGCTAGAAACTCTGCTGGCAACCGCCAGGCCTCTGCAGGTCTGCCCCCGGCCAGGAACTCCCCCGGCGACTGCGCGTGCCTCCGACTGGCACCCGCAGGGCCCTGCAGGCCGGACCCTGGCCAGTAAATCCCCTGGCAAACGTGCAGCCCTGCACCCCGAGCCTGCAGGGCTTCCGCAGGCCTGCCGTCTGCCAGGAACTCCGCCTACAACCGCCAGGCCTCTGCAGGCCCATACCCCGGCCAGGAATTCTGCCAGCAGCTGCCTGGCCCTGTGCCCCGTGCTTACCAGGCTTCCGCAGGCCTGCCATCTGCTAGAAACTCTGCTGGCGACTGCCAGGCCTCTGCAGGTCTGCCCCTGGCCAGGAACTCCCCCGGCGACTGTGTGGACCTCTGCCTGGCACCCGCAGGGCCCCCGCAGGTCCGCCCAGGCCAGTAAATCCCCTACGACCGTGCGGCCCTGTACCCCAAAGCCAGCAGGGCTTTCACAGGTACACCCTCTGCCAGGAACTCTGCCTGCAAACATCAGACCTCTGCAAGACGGCCCACGGACAGGAACTCCCCGGGCAACTGCCTGGCCCTGTGCCCGTGCTTGCCAGGCTTCCGCATGTCTGCCGTCTGCTAGAGACTCTACCGGCAACGTCAGGCCTCTATAGGTCTTCCCGCAGCCAGGGGGGAACCACGCAGGCCTCCGCCTGGCACCAGTAGGGCCCCTGCAGGCCTGCCCCTGGCCAGTAAATCCCCTGGCGATCATGCAGCCCCGCGTCCAAGTCTGCAGAGCTTCCGCAGGCCTGCCTTCTGCTTGTAACTCCAACTGCAAACGCCAGGCCTCTGCAGGCTCACCCCAGGCAAGGAATTCCCCTAGCGACCCCTGGCCCTGCGCCCCGTGCTTGCCAGGTTTCCACAGGCCTGCCGTCTGCTACAGACTCTGCCGGAAACTGTCAGGCCTCCGCAGGTCTGCCCCCCCGGCCAGGAACTTCCCTGGCGATTGCGTGGGCCTCCACCTGACACCCTCAGGGCCCCTGCGAGCCCATCCCTGGCCAGGGACACTCCTGGCGACTGCGCGGGCCTCCACCTGGCACTCACAGGGCCTCCACAGGCCAGCCTTCTTCCAGGGACCCCACCAGCGACCGCCAGGCGTCTCTGCAGGCCCACTGCCAGCCAAAAACTTCCCAGACAACCACACGGCCCTGTGCCCACCACTTGAAGGGCCAGACGCAACAGTGAAAAACAACCATGGGGCAGAATCAATGGAAAAACTCTGGCAATATGAATAATCAGAGTAGACCAACACCTCCAAGTAACGACAAGGCAGACACAGCACAAGATCTCCTACACAGGTAAATGGCTGAGATGTCTGAAATCAAATTCAGAATCTGGATTGCAAATAAGATCAGCGGAATGGAGGAACAGATGGAATTAGAATTTCAAGCAGTAATTCAAAAGATTACCCAAAAGATGTCTCAAGAATTCAAGGAATTCAAAGACAAAATGACCAAAGATTTTGACACATTGAGACAAGAAGTTGTAGCCCTTAAAGATCTGAGAAATTCAGTAGAATCCCTCAGTAACAGAGTGGAGAAAGCAGAAGAAAGGATTTCTGACATGGAAGATAAAGCTTTCAAACACTCTCAAACCTCCAAAGAGCAAGAGAAATGGAAGGCAAAAACAGATCACTCTCTCAGAGAGTTCTTGTATAATTCGAAGAAAACCAATATTTGCCTCATAGGGATCCCCAAAAGCGATGAAGCAGCTTCACAGGACACAGAATCTCTTATTCATGAGATTATGAAAGAGAAATTTCCAGACATGCCAAGAGATTCTGAAATTCAGATAGCAGACAGTTTCAGAACCCCAGCACAACTCAACCCAAATAAGACATCCCCCAGGCACATCATAATTAAGTTCACTAAAGTAAATAT